>JAECUM010015518.1:0-77619 GCA_016617855.1 Megalonaias nervosa
TGATGCATGTAGATTCGCGAAAAATGAGACGATAGAAAGTACATTTCTATTCATTACAATTTCTTTGTTCATGACGAAACATGCATAAAGTGTACAAAATTTCGCTCATTTAACAATTGTCATGTTCTCTTATGAATAATGTTATTTTCGAAGTGTTAGGGTAAAGGTACAGATTCCCGTTTTCCTAAACGGTAAATTTGCGAACAAAATGTTCGTAAGTTTTAAGTGTAGGAAAATCGTACAAAGCTTTGTAAGTGCGTTTCCTAAATGTGCACTTGAGCAAAGTTCGTACCTCTAAGGAACAAAAATGCGTAAGATGCTCTTTTTTTTCTAGGAGGTAGAAAACACTTAGAAACACATATAGAAACGTAAACATTCGGTAAGTTGACAGATGGCAATTATTATTGTACCTAAAAAGCAACTGGTCCAAGGACCAAATAATTGCACTTGTAGATGGTTTTATAGGGTCTAGGGCAGTGTTGAGGGAAAGTTTTCTGTAGCTCTCACAGCGCTATACAAAACCAAATTCTGGGCAGAGATTGTTGAGAAATAAATTATGCATGTATGTAACCTTCTGCGGTACTCTTTTATAGTAAAAGTCACACAGGTCATGTAGGCATTCAACACCGACTATTTCAGTAATGGGTGTCATTTTTTATAATGGTAATAGCTCCCCGTTTTAAGGAATTCTTTGATTTTTGTGATTGCTTGTTTGATTATGGGAACTCGATCCTGTGGAAATATTCCTTAGCTCGAAATAATTAGCCAATTACACAGGAAGCAAACGTCGCCGGGTGAAGTGTTAATGAGTTTCCATGATGCCATGGCTTACGTTTGGTGAATTAAAGTCAGGGCCGCATGAGTGTCCCTGTACTTCCATAGTCCCTATTAAAATCTAGTTGTGCACATTGATAGTGTGACTCCAGGTGCAGTAAGATTGGAAACTGGTAAATTACACAATGGAATAAACGAGAAGGGACTGTTCCGTAGTCAGCAAGCACCGTTTACGTCGCCATAGTGGCAGATATGATGCAATTTTACAGGCAAAATGTGGCTCAAAACCATGATTTGATAGGCCATATGTGGCGTAGTAAAATAGTTCCCTATGTTAGGGGAGGTTGTATAGTTTTACGGCGTGAAATGCTGATGGTACGGAAAGTTGACGAAGAGAAACCATGCAGATGTATGGGTTGATAGACAATTGGAAAGTTGTGAGATCTGTGGTCTTGCGTTGATTAGAGTAAAATTATTTATAGAATGGTCACGTTAGGCTTTCTAATTTACAACTGAAGTTGTACGGAAGTCTTTGGAAATAGGGGAAATTTATGACTTCTAGCAGAATCGCGCCAGGCTTAACACCGCTCGGTCAAAAAATAACCGTGGGTTGTAAAAATATGAATAATAACACTACACAGTTAAGCTGGTGATGAAGAACTAGTAAGTTATGGTCATGTAGTGTATATAAGATAAGGACATTATAGGTGGCGCTGTGCAGAAAAATGCCGATAATTCCGAATACCACAATACCATAGAACATATGATATCATAGGAACATACCATAAACGGACACTGATTGTATTAATCTTTTGCAAGTGATCATCTAGAACACTACGTTACCCCTAGAAAGTGGAAAGTGACATATGATGGAGCACCCCTCTCTCTCTCTCTCTCTCTCTCTCTCTCAAAACATATTATCCAGCAAATGGTAAAAAAAAAAAAAAAAAAATGAGAAGCAATTTTTTTAACATTTTAAACTTAATATACACTCACACAAATACAGAAGATCATATATATCACAGTTAAGCTGGTGATGAAGAACTAGTAAGTTATGGTCATGTAGTGTATATAAGATAAGGACACTATAGGTGGCGCTGTGCAGAAAAATGCCGATAATTCCGAATACCACGATACGTGATGGAGCACCTCTCTCTCTCTCTCTCTCTCACACACACACACACACATTTACAGTTCATATACACATTCACATAAACAAAGCAGGTTATGTCTATATATGTAAGGGTTGTGTTATTTTCGATAATAGAATACACTCAAGAAGTACCACAGCAAGGACGGTTGAAGAAGCAAAGAAAAAAATCAGCTGTAAATATGAAGGAAAGGGAAAGAAGAAAGTCCCAGAAGGCAAATGGCGGTGGGCCTCCTTCAGATTCCGTAAAAGTTTGGGAAGAGAAGATCTGCATAACATTTGTGCCCCTAATAATTCAATGTTTATATGTAACTTTATAGGAAAGTTGTTATTAATAGTAGCATCCAGTCCAAAATGGATGCCCACAGTCAAGTAATTCTTAGCCCTTAGAATGGCTTTTAGATGAGGATAAGGTGAAGATAGTCTTGAAGAGGTCGGCTGGCGTAAACTGTTTCCTTACTCGATCTCGTGGTCTCCCAGGATCAACTAGATCTACAACTGTTAGATTCATTTGTTCGTCGAAAGGATAATAGTCTTCATGATCTTCAAATGCGTAGTCCCCTACAAATCTGAAGCATATTAGTGATACCAGCGTAACCAGACATTCTGATAGGCCTCTCCAAACTCTCTAACATTGTTGACTGCTTTAAGCAACCTTTCTTTGTTGCTTTGTCCTTCTATATTTTCTCGTAGAATAGCCCTTGTTGTCATCTACGAATCGTTTTGCAGATTGTTTGTTGGACATTGTTTCGCTCAGTCCCATCTTGCATCATTCGACTATGACGAATTGAAAGGCTTCATGGAATGGTTCAGTGGAGGGTTCATCTGTTTGCTCAGTCTCTGATTCCTTTCTCCGTTTAATTGGGGTTTTGGTGAGAGGGTGGTTTGGCAGCTGTGTTTATGTATACCCAGCTCGTGTTATCTGTCTGTTCTTTATCTCCACGATGTTTCTTTGTGTTCACACTTCTTTCAATCATGCCTTGGTCTCCCTGCTTGGATGTAAGTCCAGGGATATGTGATGGGATCGAAAGAGTTGTTGTAGCTGTCGTTCCCGAAGGATGTGTAAGATATGGCGACCCTTCCTGTGGGATGGATCTGGTGGGTAAGGATTTCTTGGTCTCAGATTCGCACTATGTCGGTGTGATTTGTGTTGAATGATCCTTCAGCTGACTAGGCGATCTCCCCTCTTTCTTTCCCTTTCTTGCTCTTCTAGTCTCATTATTGATTTTTCCCTGATCAGGAACAGGATAGTTCTTTTCTTCCGAGCTCTTAAACTCCAGCCCGAGGCAATTCAAATACAAAGGACTTTCAAGCCGCTAAAGCATATAGCTCAATTCCATCACAGGCTCCATTGCTACTTCTTTCTAGCTGCTACGTTGGCCGTGGACTGCTGTTATAGAGGTACGCTACTTTAATTTAGTATATATGGTCAGTGCATTGGAGTCATCGTGTAAAAGCAGTAGCTAATTGGAAAACTCTCTCGGGACGTCTATAGACTTTTAAGACTATTTTAAACTTTGGTTCTGAGCAAGGATTAAACTGGTTCTAGAGAACATAATTGAAATTGGCAGCTATATAAAAAGTGTGCATTTTAAAAGGTTGATTGTAAGTTCTTGCATTCTATCACGCTCCATGTATAAAAGATTTGAATGGCACAGAGCTATCTATATGCAAAAATATCTGTATAAGCTTGCTTCTGGATCTGACTGAACATAGCTGACTATGTGCAGGGATATACTCTAATATATGTTTATAAGCTTAGTTCTGGGCGGGGAAATGACCAAAAGGCACGCCAATAGTATCGTTCTGGGCAGAGACACTAACTTATTAATAGAAGTGTATCGGTTTTGAGTAAAATATTTAATAAATATAATTAAACTAATTTTCTCACTCTTAACGATGTTGTAGTTTAAAACGAGTGACTTGTTCTACCTGGTTTAATGTTTGGTTCTGTGCAGTGATAAAACTGTTTCTGGGTGGGTGGGTAGGATGTTCATACATCTCCAATGTGTAAGGTATTCGGAATCTAAGTGAGAAGACACCTAAAACTCTTTCTTGAATCATGCTTCTGTTGGAATATATTGATCATTCTGTAAATATTAGACGTCTATTTGTTTTGGGGCAGCGCATAAACTTGAGGCGGTTTAGTACGTGCAGTGTAATTTTAGACGTTGTGAGTAGTGAAGGGGCTGTGTAGGGACAATGGAAATCCCAGTCAGAAAGGTCGTGGGTGTGATATGGGACAACGGGAATTTAACATGGGAAATAATGGGTCACTATACGGACAATGGGAATTACTATTACAACCCACCCACCAACCCACCTACCCCCCACCCCCCGGGCCACTATACACACAAGATTTATACGGACAATTTGAATTACCATTACAAAACCCCCTGGGCCACTTTAGGGACAATGAAAACATAATGTTAAAAAGGGGTATATCAAAAATAGGGACAATGGGAATTTAACATGGGGAATATTGGGTCACTATACGGACAATGGGAATTACCATTACAAATTCCCCTGGGCCACTATATGGACACGATTTATACAGACAATGGGAATTACCATTACAAAATTCCCTGGGCCACTTTAGGGACAATAGGAAATAATGTTAAGAAGAGATATATCAAAACTAGGGACAATAGGAATTTAACATGGGGAATATAGGGGCTGTATAGGGACAAAATATTGGGGTTGCATAGGGACAATAGGTATAGAAGATGTGGGGTGACGTCACGGTACTGGACATTGGCAACACTGACAGCCAGGCGTTATATAAAGTGATATGTCCCGCTCCGCCAGACGTTGTATAAAGTGATATGTTCTGCTCCTCCAGACGTTCTATAAAGTGATATGTCCCGCTACGAGAAACATTCTATCAAGCTCTATCTCTGGTACACAAGGTCTTGCCATCACGACTGACTTCGATCTTGGACACTCTGTAGTGCTTAAACTGAAAAGGATTGGCAGTGACGTCTCCGTTGAGGGCTGCATCGCTAACGATACCAACGACTAAACGTTTGGGTAACTGTCCTTGGAACATATGATCTTCGATCTTGGATCGGAGTCCAGTGGCAATGGTGAAAGTTTTCACTTCCATGAGTTGTATACTTGGCGGTCGTTCTGCTCACAGTGTGACTGATGTCGTTTCCCAATTTAGGTAACACTTCCACGCGGCGCAAGTACAGTCGGGGTTCTTGGATGATGATTTTGTACTCGTTGGCATTGGCCATCAAATGGAAAGCGGTACTGCTTCGATTCAGTCTCAAGCGGATATCCACTCCGTTTAGCAAATACTTCTCTTGTAACCATATGTCCAAATGCAAACGATCAATCAGTTATAAACTATGTCCTTGCAGGATTCCAGAATTTGCTTTCGACAGTCGTTAAAGCCCATATTGGGAGGATCGTCATCTGCTGTTAGGGCTGTGTCGTTAAACTTGTCCTCGTATGCAAAGTCAGGTTTCCATACCACGCAAGAATCCAGATGTGTTTTCTTGGCCTCTTTTCCGTACGTCAAGAGATTTTCCAGGTACGCTCGGTAAGGGTAAGTATCCATGCTACTGCTGACTAGTTTGTAATTCAAATACAAATCCACTTCGTTGAACAAGGAATGCACGAAATTGTTGACAGGAGCTACTCTGGCATCAGCTCCAGGGGTTCTGTCGTCCGTTTTGATCGCTTTGACTTTCAGGTACAAGTAACTGCTATTCAGATCGATGTAATCTTCGGGCTGTTCTTTGATTTCAAACTCGATGGGGGCTGAATCCGTCAAAGAGGAGACGGGGTGAAATTCTGCCCATTGGGATTCTTGCATCGTCATCATGGTGGGTAGCATGGCAGACAGATCCAGTTCCGACCTGGAACATACTCAAGACTCTCGGTGCATAATTTTCTTCTTTATCGCTGTGATTTAATAATCAAAAGCGTCTAAGTCCCGGACGGTTCTTCTTTTCTTAGTCTTTCTAGCTCTGGGGGTATGAAGTCCTCTGAAAGGGTGTCTTCGTCGTCGTCTCTATTTGCCTTGTCTTTGCAGTGGCCTCAGGCAAGCAGGAATGTCAAACTTGGCAGCATCCGGGGAATTTATAGGAGTTTCTCGTCGGCCCAAAATTTCTTTGCCTGTTTGAAACAAGACACTTTTGCCTGCTCTCAGAAAGCTTCTTTGGGGTTTTGTTTGTCGATGATGACATTTTGGTGAAATTCTTTGCCTTGAGTATAAGCGGCATCTTTCAAGGCGTGCAATCTTCGTGTCACGTCGGTTTCAAATCAGGAGCCACCAGAACGAAATCCGATTTCAGCATATCTCCTAAACCATGTCCTCGCTGTCAAGCGACTCCTCGGTACACAGGATACATGACTTACAATTTGTTAGAGTAATTGTTCACGAAAATAGAGTTTCACCGTGACTTTCCCTTTGGTGAATGGAATATTTTGTCCCAGATCCTCTTTTATAGTAATGTTGACAGTGTCGAAATACGACTTACTGACGGGCACATAGTGAGGATGTACAAATTCGCGGTGAACGTGATAGGTGTTTCCACCTTCCTTGTCAGTGGTTGTGGCAGAATCCACTTTGAAAGAAATGACACGCAGTAACGGAAAGGAGGTGTGTCCCACCACGTTGTACTCCACCACATCGGTGTATACAAAGATCAAACTGAGTCCTTGGTTCATTTCTACTGGGAATCGAAATATTTCGAGAAATCCAAGTTGCCGATAATGGCTGATATTTCCTTTTTACTCTTGATCAACTTGGGGTCTCCGCGCAAAATGTCATTCAATTCGGGACAAAATGTAATGGCCAATACTGTGTCCTCTGAAAATTTGATCAGTATGCGACGAGCCACTTTATGGTACTCGATCGTGACACTTGTTCTGGTTTCCTCCAAGGCTTTGCCAAACAGTGCATTGAATTTGGTAGCAATCGTGTTCACGAGGTGTTGACCAGTAAAGTAATAGCCTGCGGAGATTTTCAATCGATAGGTGCACCATTTACTTTTGGGGTCCTGTGTTTTCATAGAATCACCTGCAGTTGTGCGTTCATCCAAGTTTTGTTGCACTTGTTCGTCATGAACCTCCACCGTAAAAGTGTTTTGATTTTCATTGACTTTTTTGATTTGTGTAGGGTGAATGATTTCTACCAAAGCCACTTCCCAACGGGCTTCGCGATACAATTGGATGGCCTGAGATAATTTGTCGGTGAAACAGCATAAAGTATTGTGTGGAAACACCTCCTTGGAATTGTCACTGGGTAACGTCAAGTAAATGGGTTATTCATAATTCAAGAGTTCTACTGTCCCGGGGGGTCGCTAGAGGTCAGAGGAGTCTCCAAAAGAGGATTGCCGTTTGGGTGGTGACTGTTGTAACGGTGGCTGGCGTTGGGCACAAGACTCCAGTTGTTGTTACCGTTAGAAGAGTATTTCTGGGAAGGATTGGGGAACAGGTAACTGATGCAACTGCTCAGTAAAATGATCCACAATTGTTTGTCTCCTTATTGCAAACTCAAATTAGCAATGACAACACCGATCACACAATATACCACAAAGATTTGGCAGAAAAAGACGATTTGCGTTTTAGGCACACGTTCTCCACACCACACCCACAGGTTTTGTTCTTGTAGATCTTGCACAGAAGAACTTGGTGAAGGAGTGGTCACTGTGGTAGCTGAGGCTGTGGTGAAGGGCATGACTGTCACTTGTTTTTTATAATCGATGACTTGAGAAGCGTCGAAACAAGAATCAAAAATGGGAGGATATCCTTTCCAACGTACTTGGACTTCTTTGACACTTCGTTTTCCCACTTTTCGGGTTTTTCGTTCGAGAATGCTTTTGATGTCGTACGCGTCGTCTTCTTTTTTTGGCCACGCGTTGTAACACGGGCAAGTTAAACGTTCCTTTAACACTTCCCCGTTCATGTCTTAGAATTTATAGACGGCAGGATGACGGCCAGCACTCGTCCAGTGACACTAAACAATTCGATGGTTCATTTGGGTAAGTAACCTTTGTCGAAAGTGCGTTTGGTTTTGCCAATGTGCACCTAATATCCTGCTGCCAACAATTCACCTTTCTTGGGGACAGCCACAGTCGGGGACTTACCAAACAGGCGCTCGAAGATGGTTACTTCGTTGTCGGGAGTCTCTTACTGGGGGGCACATCCGATGCTCCGATGGTAAGATTGGTTGTACGCTTGGACCAGGTGCGGCAAGACGTCGATGTACTTGAGAGTGTGTTGATGCGTAAAATATTTCCACCTGCGTTCTTTCAAGATGCGTTGAAAACGTTCCACGATGCTAGCTTTGGTTTCGGGATTCTAGGTGGTGACAAAATGAATGTCTCGTTTCTTCAATTCCTTTTTGGAAAACTTAGTTCAGAAAATCGGTGCCTTTGTCGGTTTGCCATCGAAGAGGGTGACAATCGCTTTGTTTCAACACTACTTGGAAGGCTCGCACTAATTTTGTGCTCGATTTGGAAGTCAATGGCACGACCCAGGCAAATACGGAAAAGACGTTGACGACACAAAACAAATATTTGTACCCACGATTTTAGATGGCCAAATGAGAGACATCGGCTAAATCGGCTTGCCATTGATGATCGATGCCCTCCACTCAGGTGTGACTTCTGGAAAATGTTCCTCGAATGGATTTGTATAAGGTGAACGTAGCTTGTTCTTGTAACCATCGTTACACTTCAGGTAAAAGGACACTTTTCAGTCGGGTTTTGGCAACACGATACAATTTCTGAACTCCTCCGTAAATCAGAGGATGGGCTTGTTGGTAGTAAATGCTGGCTAACACATTTTCCATCAGGAATTGTTTTTTAATAAGTCACCCACTCTTCACGGATGCTCCTCTGGATGGGGTGAGGTGGTGGTTTGGAAACGGCTTTACGTGTCCGATGTGCCACAGGAGTGGACATCAATGAAGTGGTGGTGGTGGGGTGGTAATGGGATGGCTTTTGTCTTTCTTTCTTTTTCACTTTTGGTTTCATTTCTTTTTTTGACTTCTGTCGAAGGAGGAGTGGACATCATCTTTTAACCCAAGCTTTATGTTCTTCTAGTTGGGGTGTGGGGGAAGGGGTCAACAAGGACGCTGCAATCTTACTAGGGATGGGAGCCGCTGACGGTGTTTGAAAGAGTTCTCGCGCCTCTTCTTCCTCACGCATCCGTGGGGCTGCATCTGTCTTGACCGCTGGGGAGGGTGATGGTGATGGACTTTTCATCAGGTAAATGCTGGGCCCGTTGTTGTTGCCAATGATGGAATTCCCTCCATCGTTTGTAAGGCACGAAAGCGAGTTTTCGTCCTTCCATCTGATTTCAAAGGTCACGTCTGATATTTTTTGAACCCGGAGGTCCCTTTTACCTTTTTGATTCTTTTAATCTTTGACCTATTCCTTGTGAAGCAGCTCCCGTCATGAGTCCTGTAATCATTGTTTCCAATACTCCTTTCACCAAGGGTCTTTGCAACATGTGTACAAATCATCCGCGTTGCACCAACATCTTTTTCTTTTCACAGATTGGTATTTTCTTTTTGACCATTTGGCAAAGAGCGTGTCGATGTTTGGCTAAGCATTCTTTTTCATGTTGAGACAAAGGTATCGTTCCTTTCAAGACATTCAGACGACATTCGCACACGGTATCGATGAAGTCTTTGGAGGCAGTTTAAATCATTTGTTTTCGCATGAGTGGAGGAGCTTTGGACAGGACGGACAACAAGTCCCAATATTTGGCTAAATGAGGAGGCAGTCCTTTCCTTTTGTTTCCCTTGTGGTAGAAGAGGGATGGCTTCTGGGGGGGGGGGATGACATCTTTATTTGTTTGTTTGTTCCGGGGCACACACAAAAAATACACTGATGTCGATGACTTGGCACACGCCCTTTGATCTTTTTTTTTTTTGACTATTGCTTCGTAAAATTATGTGACGACTTTTTTCCTATATCACCAAACAATCCTCCCCTTTGGTTGCTCCTTTTATTCTTCAGACGAGTGTGTCTTTTCTGGAGAGACGTCGATGATTGGCAAAGTGTTTCTTTGAATGTGGGGTCAAACGACGAGATTGTCCTTTTCTTTTTGTGGACTGGAGGACGACGATGATAGTGGTGTGCACTTCCTTGAGGGGATATCTTTTGGCGTTCAGGAGCACAAAAACACTGATCCCATCGTTTGTCTGGGTATCAACTTGATGACAGGCATCAGGCGTCGTGGAGGGGTTCGAAAAGGACTAAATCGGGACTCTAACATGTCCGATCTCTACTGGACTTTGATTTTGTGGGCAGGTACTTTGTGAGTAACTGTCGCTGCGGTTCAAGAGGTGGAGGATGAGGGTGCCACCGCTGGAGGAGAAGTTCTTGGAGACACGGGTTTCCATTTTTTCATCAAGTTAGGAAGAACGGGTGTCAAATTGGGTTTGGCTGGCATCACTAGCAACTGAGAATTGGAAGAAACTGAGGCTACTGGAGACGCGGTCACCGTCGATGCAGGTCGTGGTTTTGAGAATTTAAGGTTGCACCCTGGCCGAAGTGCCTCTGTTGCAGGTAGAAGCTGTTTTCTGGAAGCTTTTCTTTTTTTGGGAACTTTTCTTGTTCTGTGGCTGAGACCTGGTGTTGACATCCCTGCTCTTTTTCTTCTTCTGTTTCTGGGTATCTTTGGGTCGGGGAGTGGCTTTTTCTTGGGGAGGACTTTGGGAGCATTGGGATCTCATTTTAAGTGGTTTCAAAGTGATATGTTTTTTGGTTTGAGTGTCAACAGGAGGATCTGCCAGTTGCGTCAAGGCTACTTTGTTTCTCTCACAAAAGTGTTTGGTTTCATGTGGAATGTGAATGATGTCTTGCAGTATTTGTCGTGCTGTCACCGTAAACCATCGTAATACTTCTCTGAGACTGGCTTCTAAGACACGAGCACAAATTTGTTGGTTTTTTTGCGCGACTGATGCCGTACAAGGCACGAATCAATTTGACGGGAAGATGAGACTTAAGGGACGTCATGTTGGCTGTGTGAAGCAGACCAAAAGTGTTCGAGATTTTTATAGGTTTTTTTGTTGTTGTTAAGTCGACGGGGACGTGTAAACGACGGGCTCTCCGTCATGGCACCAGTGGTGAAATAGATGGTTACGAAATCGCAAAAAATCGGGGGTGGGGTGGGTGGGTTTTAAATCCACGAGTAAATAGGCGTGTGGGGTTTGAGTGGCATCGTCGTACGCATGTGCCAGCCAAGCCGTTCCTAACTGTTTGGCTAACACTTGCACTTGCGATTTATCTCTAGGGCTATTAAATAAGAGAAAGTAATGAGAATTGAGACTGATGGTGCGATGATCTTTACTTTGCTGAAACAAAGTTTGACACTGGCATAACGATGATGCCCTTTGCGCGTAAACCACAGTTTAATTTCCTCTTCGTTTTCTTCTAACATCTCGTCGAAGATGACCAGGTGTGTTTGACTGGGGTCAGACACGATCCCATAGTCTTCACGAAGAATGCCTTCCACAAACACAATGGAATCGACTTCACTTTTTTGCAGAAGGCTGTACGCCGATTGCCACTCTTTGTAACACCACACGATCCGTTGAGGTAGACGATCAATCAAATGATGTTAATGTTCGATCTAACGTTTGACAAATTTGGTTTTGCCTTAACCGCTGGGTCCGGCAATTAACATGTTAAAGGGATGGCGAAGATACAAGGTCTCCCAACTGGCACGATCTAAGTTTTCGTCGATGACTTTGAAAGTGGAGGATGAGCGAGCAGAGACAGCAGGGGTAGCTATAGTGCATGGAATGTCACTTTTGACACAAAGTCAGACAAGACAAGAGTTTTTATGCTTTTTTCAGGACATATTTATTTATTTCTTTAAATCTGAACACGAAAGACAAAAGTACATAAAAGCCAAATGGTTAATTAAAAAAAACACATCAAAACGATCAAAGTGAGAAATAATCAAGTTACTGTACAACATATTTGGTGACCAAGATATGGTGTCCTAGGGACAGTTTGTAATGTTCTTAGTATCTCTACACTTGGCACAGTCACAATGGGGTCCTCCCGGAATGGCCCCATGGGGATGTCGATGACAGTCCTGTCCTGAATAGGGTGGTTTTTCTCGGTGCTTGGGTTCTTCTGGCACTGCAGTTAACAGAGGTTTAAAGGTTACTTTTTTCACTGGACGTTTGAATTTATGATCACAGATCTTGGGCATAGTTTGCCACTTCTTTTGTCCAAGCTTCGAAACCAAGACGTTTCAAGTCACGTACATTTGACCAGTGAGGGTGTAATTCATAAGCTACAAACACATCGTCGTAAACATCTTGAGTGACTAAAAGTTGACGAATCTTTTTTTTTCCCCGTAGAGTTCGAGAAGTATTGAGATGAAAGCGCAAGGCTATTAACAGAATGAGTCTCTCGTGTACTTTTAAAGGTACCACTTTCATGATTTTTTTGGTGGTACCTCACAGTACAGATCGCAAAGAGTCCACAAGGAATCGGCTAGTAAACGAAATCTCAGATAGAAAGTCACTAAGACACACATCACACGACGACCCCGATTCAATGGATTCAATTTTCGTAATAAGTGTTGGTAATCCTCCACAGTTTGAATACTGTTATTTATTTCCTTCCACGGAATCTGTTGTATCACAATCGATAAAGGTCGTGGCATGGTAGCCAGTTTTAATACCCTCTTTGGTGTGAGGTAATAAGCGTACTTTTTGAACAGAATCGGTTTTATGTCAGTACCCCACCAAAAATGTTTAGTCACTAACTCACACAGCATACGTCGTAGAGAAGTTTCCTCTTGAACCAAGATTTGTTCGTGTAAAAGAGTTTCATAATCCTCTAACTCGTCCGTTGGAATTTGGTGTACTATGATCACCTTGTAAGTAGAATGGGTGGCATCAAATATTTTATGAATCTCAAGTGATTCATCAATGCCTGACCAATGGAACGCTTTGAAATGAATCAGTCCTCTTATACTATTCAGGTACCAGTGGTTCCAACATCGGCGACGTAACGGATGCAATTGTTCTTTGCGTTGGACTTGTATTTTGACAAATTCTCGGTAAATGCGTTCTCTCAACTCTACAGGCAAACCACCAATACTCTTTTGTAAAGAACCCATTCAGAGATTACTGGGGTCCCACAAAAGGTAGATAGTGACAATGTGGAGACCATCAAGCATGTTCCAGGTAAGCGCAATCTTTCTTCTCCCACTCGTGAAGTGACACACCGCAACTGAAGCACTTGACTTTATTCTCTTCGCCCAAGTAGACAAATCCGGCTCTGGCTAATTCTTCAGGGATAGGTCCTCCCATATATTTAGGCCACCTTCCTTGGAAGGTCCGGAATCAACTTTCAATGTCGCAGTATTCAGGCTAACGCACAGGGAACGAATATTCTTCTGTCACAGGTTCATTTCGATAAGGGTACGGTGAAATTCTCAGCAGTTTGCTCAGGGTTGGATGACATTCGTTGGGTAGTAGACGCATGGTTTCGCGTGGAGGATGACATTGACCATGAAAACCAATAAAGTGAAAAGGTGTAAGATGACGAGTGGCATCGCTTTCGCATCCATGAGGTTTGACACGCACATCATCACTTTCCATGGTAGGTATGGTAGCAGTGGTCAGAGTAAAGTTCCCATGATGTCACGCTGAAGTAGTTATAGCAATGTTCCCATGATGTGGTACTGAATCGCTGAGGTCACAGCGTAAGGCGTCCCTGACATCGCAAGGCACAGCATCGCACTCCACTTGAGAATCACCGAACTTGAATGGTGTCTGTTTAAAAGTATTCATATTTCTTGCCTGGTATTTGTAGTCACAATGATCTATCGGTCTTGAACGTTTTCTCTTTTTATATGCTGGCCAATATCGGCGTGTCCAAACGGTAAAGTGAAGTGGTTGGGAAGCCGTGCTCGCTTCTGGTACACGATTTGATAGACATTTTCCAAATGTCGACTGACGATTTGGTGTGTGGCTAAACGTATAATCTTGTGAGGCTGGTAGGTAGTCACTTTAAAATCTCGACCTCTCCAGACTGCAAGGCTTCTTCAAATACCCCAAAGTTAACCACTTGACTTGTGCGATAATTGAGAGTCAATCAAAAAATATTATTGTGTGTATGTGTATTTGTGTGTTTATATGAGTACTCGTACGTTTGTTGGTGTGTGTATTTGTGTGTTTGCATGCGTACTCGTACGTTTGTTTGTGTGTGTGTGTGTATTTGTGTGTATGCGTGCGCGTACGTTTGTTTATGTGTGTGTATTTGTGTTTGTATGCGTGCTCTTACGTTTGTTGGTGTGTATTTGTGTGTGTGTGTGCATGCATGCTCGTCCGTTTGTTGATGTTTGTATTTGTGTTTGCATGCGTACTCGTACATTTGTTTGTGTGTGTGTATGTGTGTTTGTATGCGTGCGCGTACGTTTGTTTATGTGTTGTTAGGTATAGGCTCGTACAAAACTAACAAAAGAGAAGAGTGAAGCCAACAAGCTTTGTACGTTTTAACAAAAATAATTTATTTCCTAGAAAACACGGTAAAAATGAGAAAAAGGACTTACAGTTTGTGAATATAGTCCAAAACATTAATCCTAAAATTGAAAAATATAAGTCCTATCACTAAACAGTTCTAATTGAATTCAGGTTCGAATCTTGACGAGGTTCCAAGATGGAGGATGATGACGTCAGGTGAAGTCTTTATACGAATGTCAACATTTCCTCGTTGAACCACAACTTATAATGTTCCAATTTAGGAATCCAGAATAAATTTCCACTGAATGTCTTTGTCGCAAAACTTTTATAAAAAGGAAGCACTTGTTTAGTTTTCCTGAGAATAAATTATTAAATTCCAAAAAATAGATGAACTTCAGAACAAGCTGGCATCGACAATAAAACACCTCGAGCTCTAACGGTGTAAAAAAATACGACTCACTCTTTCACGGAGATATGAGTATTTTAAACCCAACTAAAACGTCATTTCAGACCCGCGTGATGGGATACGTGGTCAGTTAATCATCGAACAGCGCAGTAAACAAAATGCCATTTTACACGTAGGCCAGAAAATAACCTTGGTAATAGCCAATCGTTTTCACCCGATGTTTACAAAATCTATGAACCGAAGTGAGCTAAAAATAGTGCTCACGTAAGCTTTTACGTTCTAGTCAGGTCAAAACAGAAGACTGAATTTTCGAAAAATATCAAATCCCGTGAAAATATTCATTACAATAAAATGTAATGAAACAAAAATAAAATAAAAAGAATTTAAAATTAACACACAAGCAATTAAATTACGTATTCGAAACTGTGTGTATATTTGTGTTTGTATGTGTGCTCTTACGTTTGATGGTGTGAATTTGTGTGTTTGCATGCGTGCTTGTACGTTTGTTGATGTTTGTATTTGTGCTTGTATGCGTGCTCGTAAGTTTGTTTGTGTGCTTGTGTTTGCGTATTTGTGTTTCTATGCGTGCTCGTACGTTTGTTGATGTTTGTATTTGTGTTGGTATATGTACTCGTGACACCAAGTAAGAAGCGCGACCTTCGCACATTAACGCACCTAGTTTGCGCAAGCTACTATAATCTTTTGATTGATTGATTGATTCGCGCCATTCACATTGAATAATAAGCCATGGCGACAAACAACCATTTGCAGAAAATGATGAAGTGGCAGGAGGTAGTAGATAACCAAGGTATGATGGAGGAGATGCTGGTCGCAATGCAGTTTCGGTCTATAGCCCGCACAGATTGGCTATGGAGATTAACAATTTAAAAAGAGGGAAAGGCATACTGAATGAAGTGATAAAACAGGAGAAAGAGGATGAAGAAGATAAAATCCAAATGAGAGCTTGGAACGAAAAGATAAATGAAGAGGAGAATGGGAAGAGGAAGAAAGAGGAGAAGAAGGAGGAAAAGGATGGAAAAAAGAAGAGTGTAATGGGAAATATAAGGAAATGGTGGAAAAGAAGAGAGGAGAAACAGTAGAAGAAAACCAAAGGCCCTTTTCAGAGCCACCCCATTGCCTCTAAAAGAGATATCATTGATGTTGCCATATGTGTGTCTTTGCTTATTTGTTTGTTTGTTTATATCTATGTCTATGTGTATCAAGTTCCGCCCAGCCAAGCGTCATTATTCGTATAGTTTCTGAACTAGCTGAACTTAACTGCCACCCGCTACTCGCTTTTTTGCCAATGCTCAGTACCGTGACGTCACCCCACCTGTTCCATTGCCATTGTCACTAAACAGACCCACGATACTATATATAAAAGCTATAACGCTTGGCGGGGCGGGACATGGAACTTCATAGAATGCTTGGCGGAGCGGAAAGTATCAGTCTATATAACGCCTGGCGGAGCGGGACATATCACTTTATATAAGCCTGGCGGACATTGTTGCCAATGTCCAGCACCGTGACGTCACCCCACATCTTCCGTTCCTATTGTCCCTAAACAACCCCAATATTTTTGTCCCTATACAGTCCCAATATTCCCCATGTTAAATTCCCATTGTCCCTATTTTTTATATATCCCTTTTTAACATTATGTCCTATTGTCCCTAAAGTGGCCCAGGGGATTTTGTAACGGTAATTCCCATTGTCCGTATAAATCGTGTCCGTATTGTGGCCCAGGGGAATTTGTAATGGAAATTCCCATTGACCGTATAGTGAACCAATATAACACATGTTAAATTCCCATCGTCCCTAATTTTGATATACCCTTTTTAACGTAATGTCCTCATGGTCCCTAAAGTGGCCCAGGGGGTTTTGTAATGGTAATTCCCATTGTCCCTATAAATCTTGTCCGTATAGTGGCCCGGGAAGTTTTGTAATAGTAATTCCCATTGTCCGTATAGTGACCCATTATTCCCTATGTTAAATTCCCGTTGTCCCTAATCATACCCACGACCTATTTGACTGGGATTTTCATTCTCCCTAAACAGCCCTCCCCCCATCACTACTCTTGTGTCGCTCTGTGCTCGTAAAGGATTCAATTTCAGTGGGCAAATGGTTGCTTATATCCAGGTATAAACTCTAATGTATGTTTATAAGGTTGGCTCTGAGCGGGGACATGATTCTAAAGCGTGTCGATTTTGCGGTTCTGTCCCAGAATATGAACTTATCAATACAGATATATCCGTTCTGGGATAAACTATTTAATAAATACCATTAAAAGTATATTTCGCATCAATAACGTCGTTGAAGTTAGAAGAACAGAGGCTCGTATCATTGCTAACAATTTACCTGTCATACATGTACTATATAATATCTGCCATATAGTGCATGTATGATCGGTAAATTGTTATCAACGATACGAGCCCCTATGGTTAGAAGATGCATCTCGTACTGTCAGTCCCAATGTTTGGTTCTCTGCAGAGACAAGGTTCTTTGTTGGGGGAGGGTCACACATCTTCACTGTGTGAATTGATCGGGTTCTACGTGTGAAAACACCTTAACATTTTTCTCAAATCCAGCTTCTTAAGGTGTATTTAGATCAGTCTGTGCAAATTACACGTTTATATGCAGGGTTTTGACCCATTGAAATATATCGGTTCTGAGCTAAAATATTTACTAAATGTCATCATAATTATAACATGTTTATCGGCAATAACGATGTTGACGTTTATCGCGAGCAACATGTTCTGTCCGTTTTAATTACTTGCTTTCCGTGAAGGGACAAAGTTGATTCTGTGGTTAGGAAGGTTCTTACAGCTACAAAGTATAAATTGATCGTAATCAATGTGGCAAGGTATTTCGTGGCTGACCTCGTCCAAAATCAGAGACAGTTTTGGTTAAACAGCATGTTTTGTTTCTGAGCGAAGATCATTATCTTAAGCTGAGTCAAGGATCTTATTTTTCAGCTACACTACGTGGTGATTGTCACATGCCTTATAGTGATTTTGATAACAGGCTTTCTAATTATACCTAACATTTTTTGTCTGAACATTAACGAAATTTTTGAAGGTTTTTTTTCCATTAGGCAATATTTTTTTTAGAAATGCTAATTGTGAGTTGAGGTCAAGTGGAAGACTATATAATCTTGTTACTGGAAAGATTATTAATTTGTGCTTAAGATCTAGCAGATTCAGTTTGTATTATTGTTTTGTCCAGAACTTCATTTGAGCTGGAATTTATCTCTTCACATTATTTAATTCAGATGTTTCTGCTCTGGAAATGCAAAGTGCTCAGATAACATTCTTGTAGAAAAAGACTTGACTTTACAGTGTAATGTCAAATAAGGATTTAATTCTTGGATTGTAATATTGTGATCCAACAAAAGACCGTTGGTACATCAACACTTTTCGATCCACCACAGTCACATATCAACAGTTTCAGCGTCATTTTTAAACTTTGGTTATGTACAATACCAAACATGAACACAGACAGAAAAAGCGGTTCATGCTGAGAAACATAACTTTTTTTAATAAGAATTTATTAAATATTCAAGCTCTGAACCACTGTATTTCAACTGATTGTTAAGTTTGTGCCCCGTCTCAAAACCACATTTTGCACATGCCTTATGTTCATGTCCGAGCCCAGAGCCAAGATTATTAACATACATTAGAGTATGTAACTGGATGTAGCCAACCATTTGCCCAATCAAATGAATCTTTAACAAAAACAGAGCGATGGAATGTCTGGATTTAAAATGTATGTACCAAAACACCTTAAGTCTACACCACTGCCCAGAACCAAATGTGCCTTTCCTGAGAACCAAAGTTTAAAAAAAACATCACGTAAATGGCAAAAGAGTCTAATATTGACAGAATAGGCTAACTGCTGCTGACTGATGTCTTGAGCCAAGTGATCAAACAGTTACAAGTATGACCTGTGACTGGTACCCTGTTACTGGTACCCTGTGCCTGGTGGCCAGTGCCAGGTGACCAGTGCCAGGTAAATGACTGGTCACCTGACTCCACACCAGATAGTAATGTTGATCTGGAGGAGGAATCCTCATAAAGGATTTTGGTCCTTGCCCAAAAAGGGGTTGGGGATGCAGTCACTCTCCATGACAGGGAATTGCTCAACTCACTTGTGGGAAGAGTACTTGTTCATGCATGAGAAGGTGCTGCTCCAATCTCATGTATTCAAGTGGATGCACTTGATCCCAGTTCTGAGATTATTCTCTTTAATATGTCACTGCTGTCTTTCAAGTGGGCATTCTCTCTTATGTTGGGAATATTCAGCCCATCCCTTTTATACTGAATGGGGATCATTCAATCCTAAATCATTATTAGAGGGAGATCATACTCCCTGATGTATGGAGGTGCACAATCACGTTCTCTGGGAAGGTGCTGCTCCTCCCTCTATTATTCAGGAGGAACAGTCAATCCCAGCAGCAGAATGCCTACTATTCCTTCCACCATTTATAAGATCTTCGTCTTTCGGACAGTTTCCAAATATGATCAACCCAAAAACATCAAACTTTGCAGCCACAAATATGTAGACATTTTGTGCATAACAAGCAGCTTAGTTGTGTATCCCAATGGGCTTCTGATGACCACATTTCACAACACTGTGAACATTGTTCTGAATTAATTATTTGATTGAAGAAAAAAAAGAAATGTTTTTATTCAACAAAATAATGTACATGATAAGTAACATAGAGGATGCGCTTACTCTCTTGTTATCTTTACAACTTACCAAAAAAAGGAACACTTCAAACATTTGTATTTTGTTTTTCTTTTCGATGTATAAACTGGAGTAAAAAAAATCATCATCCAAAAAGTTTATAAGTATTAACATAACTATTAATAAAGTCTGTGATCTCTACTAAGCAAATGAGATTGAAATATTGTCTTCTCAAACATAACAATTTAAGGAAAAATTATCTGACTAAACAAGTAACTGTTCCAATGATCAGATTTTAAAAAAATGTAAAGACAGAATTAATGCAACTCAGATTGCCAGTTGAAATTCTATTCAAAGAATTACTCAGACCTACAATGAATGGGGGGGGCTCCTTGTGTGTTTAAACAGAAACTGAAAATAAACACTAATCTATCAAAAGAACTGTTCTAATGGATTGATGGTAATATCCAATAAATATTAAAAATTAATATTATAAGGCCTGAACAGCAACAGCCATAACTGGTATGTATTCTTCCTCAAATCACAAATTTTACATATTAATTCAACATGTTCAAAAAAAGAATGAAGAGCACTACTGCACGTGGGTTTATGACATGGAGTAAGATTGGTTCTATCACATGCATATTCTAGGACTTTCTAGAAAGGGAGGATATTACATCTGGCATGGAGAAAGGTTTTCTAAAGCAGAAAAGCCTAAGCGATACTGTAGTGACAGGTAAAGTATTAGTGATATTTAAAGATTTGCTTTGTCGCAACACAAATGGGTAGAAAAACAAACACAATCACAAAGCCTGCAAACATAAGACACACTGGTTGTGAATCTTTGCAGGGTGTTACAGACCATCCCATATTCATATCTAAAGATATTAAAGAAACACATACTGCTGTCTTGCAAGTGTGCCACAGTGACTGGTTAGAGGTGCATGCCCACATAACAGCTAACCCCTTCCCCTCTCCCAGCCAATTCAACTTTCATATTATGCTCCTCATAGAGAAATTATAATGTTGCTTTATACCCAAAACTTAAAGACCCAAAGCATTTTGCCTTTAAGCAATGTCAAGTAGTTGAGTAACTCCTATGATTAGAGGTCAAGCAATGCAATGGCCTTTTCAAAAAGTACCAGTGCACATTGAACATGGTAGATGGCATTGATACCACAGACAGCTGTGCCTCTGTGCACCAGTGTGGTATGCATTAGGATTCTGTCAACCAACATTGCCACCCCCACTGCATATGCCCTTAAGACCTCAACTCTGGCCTGCAGTCTGGTGTCCATGACTTGAAATTTTGTCAGCTGAAGGCAGAAAAAACAGGAAAACTATATCCTATTAGGAACAAAACTCAGTACCATCACACATCATATTTCTAAGGCCCTGCAAGACCATGCCATCTCAGAGGGTGAGTTTAAAATCATCCATGATGAGTATGACAGATACACAACCATGAAAAATGCGATATCTTATGCATCACAGAAGGAACACACTCCAGGTGCAATTGATGATGTGGCAAAAAAAAAAACAAGATGAATGCCCACAAAGGGGAAGAGGTCCACTCAGAGCTCTTGAAACAATTAGATATGGCTGGGTATGCCTGATTAGCTTGTTATCAGTCCACCCCTGGCATGACACTAGCGTACAATGCTATTTTTAAATAATGTAAAAAGAGTAACAACCAAAGTGATCTATTTTTGCACCTGTTTTTTCAACACCTATGAAATAAGTATTGCTGCCTCAGGAGCTATTGCCCTTATTCAGTACGGTCTGTCTGTTTGCTGCATAAGGTCATGTAGGTCTTTATACATGTTTTTTTTAAATGACCTGCATATATACCTAAATCCATCACAACAGACGTTGTCGAAGGCATGAAAATATTAACAAGAAAGCAACCAGTATACACTTTTAAACTGTCATTGTAAACCAACTAGAACTCTCACTTTAACTCTACTTTATTTCATCAGATGAAAACATACCTGTGTGTGTGTGTGTGTAAACATTCGTATCAGGACAGTCCGGGGTAAGCTTCCTGGTAATTTAAACATTAGAACTACAACATTATGTGATGTACATACAGTAGTAATTTAGCTTGTGAAAGTTAAATTAGGCTGAAATTTGTGCTGTCTGATCAAAGATTAAAACATTTTGCAATGAATACTGTGTATTTTGGACTGAACACTCTCTATGAGCATTTTATTAGGTTCAAATCTGTGTCGTGTGTAGTCAGGATTAAAATATTCTGCACTGAATACATTGGAGGTTGGTCTTTCTACTATCTGTGAGAAAGTTGAACTAGGTCAAAAGTTGGTCATAGTGTTAAACATGTGACAAATGTATTTATGTTTGATACTGACTGCTAACACAGGATGGGAGCTACTGCACATCATTTTACAGTGGGTGAGTGGTGGAACTGCATTTCAAACTCCCAGTTTTGGCAGAGTGTTACAACCCTAGCCTAGGGAAATAGCATTATGGATTTCTGGGGCTGACTAGAACAATTCAAGCTTTTATACTTCAACTTCTGACTTGAGGCATATGAAACATTTTTTATCATTGCTGGACTTGTCAAGGCTACTGATTATCATCTACAAAATGTTTTAAAAATTTTTTTCACAATTGTATAAAAATTAGTACTTAGATTTTCTGGCATGCCACACATAAGCAATGGATCTGGGCAAATAACAATGGGATAAACTGTGCACTGTCAGTGGTGCAGGCCACACTGAAAACGTTTGATCTGTGCCCTCTTGCAAGGGCTGCTAACTGGGCGCTTATGCCTTGGCATGATCATCAATATGGGAGAATTAAATCTGATCTCCTTGACTCAAAAGATAAAAACTGAGCTGAGCTTGATACTCAGTTCTGAAATGCTTGGCTATTTGTCAACAGCAGATGCGGCTGATCAGCTGGATTACCTACTGCATTAAATCAGGGTGGACCTTTGGATCCCCCTTTCGCCCTTGCTTTGGTGCTTGCTTCAGGTTTCTGAAAACAGCAAATGCTGGTATAGTCCAATCCCTGGGCAAACTGAAACAGTTCTATGATCCTCCTTATGATGACCATTCTTAATGATAGCTTGTAAATTAGAGCACCTCATATTCAACTGATAATTTCAAAATAGTATGCAGTCAGTACATGCAGATGTGGCTGATTTATGAAAAGGTATACATTATACACAAGCTAGATATAGATACAGTTCAAGATAAAATTTTCCTCATCTAAGCCATTTCATCAAATCAAAGTGTTTATAAGGAATAAAATAAGGAAATACCCAATTAAAAGCTCTATGTGTGTGTGTGTGTGTTTTTTTTTTTTATTTTTAACATAGCTTTAAAACATTTCAGTCATATTGCTGTGATGTCTGCAGTGTGGCAGTTTATAGTGATGTCAAGCACTGTGGCATCATGTGGCTGACATGTGGCATCCTGTCCCACCCGGTCACATTATCCTGACACCAGGCTGACCAGTCCTAACACTAAATTCTTAATGCTGAGCACCAAGCAAGGCAGCTGTTAGTAAAATTTTTATAATTCTTTGGTATGACTCAGCTGGGATTCAAACCTGCAACCTCCTGCATCCAAGACAGACACTTTTACCACTTAGGCCACCGATGCGGTCCAAATTAAAAGCTAATATATTATCACATTAGTTGCAATTGTTTTATATTTATCACTACCGCTACTGAATGAATTGATGTGATAGGCTCGGAAAGTCAGGGAGTATCCCTATTCATTTTCCAGTCAAGTGTCCTTCTAATAACTGAAAATCTATCTCTATCCAAGTAATCAGGATTTCCCTCTTCCCAGTTTAGTCTTCTTTCTTCTTCATTTACTTCGTTCTTGTTCCATGAGGCACCTTAAGATCCTTTCTGTAATAATAATAATAATAATAACGATAATTTAAAGAGTGTAACAATCAGTTGCATTTGCATGAAACTAATCATCCTTATGGGTCAAATATTATATGCATATTTACATGATGCTAGATCTCTTGTTCCCACCATAGGTCTTAAAATATGTAAAAGAACAAAACAATTTAATTAAAATTCAACAAGCAATTATTTCCCTAGAATATAAAGTGAAAATTAAATTGGCACTTACAGTATTATGAATTAAATTCAAAATAGTCCTAAATGTCCTAAAGCAAGCCCCAATATAGAATGTTCTGAATGAATTCCACAAGTCTTGAATTTCCTGAAATATCATGATGTAATTCTGAATGTCTTTGAATGAATTCACAAAAATCCAAAGTAATATGTTAATCCAAAATGTCACTGAGCACATTAGCAAATCAAATGGTTATTTTAAAATAAATATTTCCTCTTCAGTTATATCTGATTTCAACAATGTAACTGTACATTAAACAGATTCTGACCAACTGATCAAAAACAGGAATGAATTATTTATTTACTAACTCACAATTTATACAACTTTTCACAGACCTATGACATAAAACAATGTTCAGAAAAACCTAATGTAAGCTGCAAACATGACTGGCCTTGACTTCAAATGCACTAAACACTTGTTTACAACTTACAATCATGGACAGAAGTTAGCTATGTGAACATTCTAACTTACATTCAAGGACAAAAACATTAAGCACACAATATAACTTAAATACACATAACAGCTCCTCTCAAACCACCATAACAAAGAATATAAAAATAAAAATCCTTCTGAAGAAATGACATTCTTAAGTTACAGTTTTTTCATCTCTAAGAGTAACAAGAAAGTCTAAAACAAACTTTTTGGGGCACCATAGTAATTTTTATAATGTGATGCTTACTTCCTATAATGGATTTATTATGATTTTTCTTTTGGTGTCCAAGGTGAATTCCCTCCTCCAATTAGCAACTAGAGGTATAGAACAAAACTACCATGATCTCAAACTGATACCTTAGTCATTTAAAATATCATCCTTTTTCACTTGGGTTGAGAGTGAAAGGGCATCTGAGTAGGGATGCAGGAGGGACATTAGGCAATAATAGCAGCTAAGTTACCTAAATCTTAATAGCAGTAATATGTTACTTGCTATTATTACAATGCTGAATTTTCCAGCCTGGTGGGAGATTGAATAGTGCAAATTAAGATTTCAAAGTGAGCTTGCAATCTGCTTTCAGCTGGATACTCTGCTGCAGACTGGAGGATGGCTTGACAATTTGCTGGGCTAAAACAATGGGACCTAATGCACTGACCAAAGACAGAATGGAAAAGGTGCAGTGAGACTGCCTGAAGGTAGCTTTCATAACATCATACAGACAAGAAAAATTAAGAAAAGCCATGGATGCAGCATATTTCCTAACCTCATGGGCTTTGATGTTCTGGAAAGAAATATCACTCTTAGTTTGAGACTGATATTAGGTCTTCCAACAGAATAATCCACCTTGAGATGGTGGATACTGAAATATCAGAAACAACCTTAGAGGGAGAAAACACCGATTTTAACAATTTCTTTTCCTTGTTGATACAGCCAAACAGAAATGTAAAGCCCTAACCAGACAGAGGAGCATATCGTCATTGCCCCTAGCACAGATATGACTCAGACTGGGGATTTCATTCAGTTAACTGGGGCTGCAGCAGGAAGCAGATTCTTGGCCAGAAATTCTGGCTACAAACAAAAGAATCTGAATCATAGTTGCCACTGAACCACAAATAATAATTTCCACTGATAAGGTATGAATTACACTCCTTCTCCTTTCCAATTCTAGAAAATGAAGGAAGGCTGTCTTGATGGTAAGATTCTCAAAGGAAACTTCACTCAGAGAGTTCATAAGGATGTTCAGATAATGACCGAAGAACATACAGACATTAAAGTATGAGATACTGGTCTCTGAAGCTCAAAGTACCTGATCAGTTCTGAAAGATGGAGTTCTGGTCCCTAGGACTGACTGCCATCCAACTTAAGGAAGGGGGAGGGTTATTAGATTGCTTGTCCTGGCCCTTCCAGCCACTCCATCTTTTGAAAGATAGCCGAAATGGAATTTTAAAATAGGTTTGATGAAGGCCTTGAGGTGGCTGTAGAAATTAACCTGCCAAATAAGATCTCCACATTAACCATAGTGGCTCTCGACAAGATTTTGTTTTGCTTCAGCAAAATGTTTCATGTCACCAAGGCAGCATCACTACAGAGATAAAGGTCTTTGTAAAGCATAATGGACATCAGGAGGACTTGTCATACAGTCTTGGCAATATGGTTTCCAACAGTTTCTGCAAATTAGCCTGTGACATAGATGCTGCTTCCAACAGGTTCAAGGAGGTAGCTGAAAAGAGATCAGCATATAGTACCTAGCATACAAGCCTTGAGCTCCAAAACCTCAAGAGATTTAGCAAAATGAGGTGCATCGGTTCCCACTATGATCTCCACTTGGAAACCACCTTAGTCCAAGACTAAGGGCTTTGGAGACCAAGCAGGTGTATGGACCCCACAACTAAAGGAAGAAGGGCCCAAACTGAAGATGAGGGACAGACAATATATTCTGCTGTCTGGCCACTTACTGGTTTCATGCAAACTTCTGTGTAAGCTCCTTAAACATTGCTGAGTGTGAAAGGTTCATTGTGGACTGTGAGCCCCATCAGCCTATCTACATTAGACATGATCATAATGTCTGAATTCCAAGAAGGTTTTTACACATATCTTGCAGGCTAAGGCATAAACCCCATTCAAATGTTACAAATTTCTCATCCTCCATTAACTGACCTATAGGAAAAGGACAATATTCCCATACAAATGAATTTCTCCCTTTTGAAGAGTCTAAATGTCCGCCATGTACTTTTCTGATTTTCTGAATGAACAATCCTTTTCCAACTTGTTTACAGTTACCCGCAGTATATAAGGGTCACATTTGACATAAGACCCATTCCTATTAGTAGTGTAAGTCCTATATACACCTCTCCTTCGGTAAATCACAAGTGATGCAAGTCAAGAACTTCAGATGCAATGATGCAAGATAGTGAGAGAGAATTAAATGCTGTTCAAGTCTGATGGAAAGGGAGCTTTGGTGCCAAACACTTTTGTTGATGCACGAGGATTTGTGATCTCCATTATCCTGCAAAAATATTCATCAAATGGACTTTAACTGTTAGGAATATTATCTCTAAAATAATACAATTAAAGTCAATAAATTGATGACATACTTTTAATATAGACCAAGCTGACATGCAGTACTCCAGTTCATGTGTCAGTAAAGTTGAAGTTGCTTTCCCTCTCTGATTCAGGTCCCTTCTTTCTATTGATGTAAACAATCTTCCATTAAATGTTGAATCCATAAATACAGATTTGTTTACATATGATGCAGTCTTGTATACATCTAGTTCTAATACTGAAGTCATTCACACAAAATTAAACTCAGACCTTAACAGTGTTCAAAGTTTGGCAAAAAAAAAATAAGATGGTAATTAAAGAAGTAAAACAAAATGTATGATTATGGGGACATCACAAAGCTACACAAGTTAGGGAACCAAAACTTATCTCTTACAGTAAATAATCATCAGCTAGAAAATGTCAGACATAAAAGGAAGCTTGCATGTGTGTCTGCAGATAATAATTTACAATGGGATGACCGTACTGAAAAGCTTTGTAACTGTCAACCAAAATTGCCGTACATGGCAGAATTAAGAAATATTTACCTCCAGAAACTCACATTCTGAACTGCAATGTATATATTCTTCCGAAAATGGGTCATTGTTCAACTGTATGGGGAAACTGTTCCAATCTGAGCTTAACATGATTTATAAACTTTAGAGAAAGGCAGCATGTTATTTTAAATGGATCAATAGATTATTCATCAAAAGCATTATAAGAAAGGACTGATTTTCATAAAGGTAGTTCTTGTATTTAAATGTCTACAAGGAGCTGCACCAGAGCATCTTCAGGAATTTATTCTGGCCTTATTAAACATGTTACCAGTCCAGATCAACCTCAAGGAAACCTTCATACCACCAAAACCAAAAACAGAGTAATTAAGAAATCTTCCAAAACTCTGGTACAGTTCTGTAACATGACAAATTTTATATATCACACACCTGACCTGCAAATATTTACAGCCTTAGCAATGTGAGGGGACATATTAGCGATCCATGTGGGTAGGTATCAAGGGTGCTGATGTGTGTTAGGATGGCAAAGAAACACAGTATATTGTCATCAAAGAAAGAAAGTTGGAAATTACAGATGGAATATACTTCACTTCGAAGTGAAGATTCCTCCAACTTGCTTAAGTTAGAAAACTTCCAGAATGGTAGTATTGGATTGCCATGTCTGTTTGTCTGTAGAAAGCATGCAACACCATAATGGTGAAGTCAGAACTGAAGTATTAATGGGATTTGTACCAATCATTGCACCAATTGGTGGTCACTCTATCTGACACCTAAGTGGACAGACAACTGTTAGCTACAAAATTGTAGCCTGGGATGGCTGGATTTGTGAGGCAGTAGTAGTTCTCCTAAGGTATTATAATTGGGCAAGAAGATATGCATGCATTGTGTTTTACTAGGAAATATATTTTCACTCAAGCTAGTGAGAAAAGAAATAGTAATGAGAAAGAGGTGTTTAATGAGTCAAAGAGCATTCATATAAATATCTAAATATTAAAATGCCACAAAGTAGATTAGTTCCATAAAATTAATTTTCACACTTTATAAATAAAGCCATTATTTATTAATAGTAGTATTACAGGCAAACCTTAACCTGTCTTTTAAGACCACCCCTTCAGCCAAACAATCATGGTCGCTCAAGACAGGTGGTCTCTCGTGACAGGACATAGCACTAAATCAATAAATCAATGTTTTGAGAACATGGTCTATCAAGACATGTCAAGTTGTTTTTGAAAGCAGTGGTATTGTAAGACAGGTTTTACCGAAGTAGTAGTAGTAGTTTAGTATTAGTATCACAATAGTTCTGTTCTTTGTTTAAGTGTGAGAATATTAAAAAGCTACTTCCAAACCCATTCATACTTTCACTTTTCAGTTCTGGTTTATGGTTTACGTGCACACTTTGATCATTCCACCATTTACTGTGGCCATATGACTCCATATGAACACAGCCAAAACCATACATTTTAATTACTTATGTCACTAGTACCTGAATTACATTATCATAATTGCTAATATGTGAAAAGGTTTAATAAACTGTCACTAGAACAACCAGAGTATTTATCTAATTATTTTAGATGCTGAAACTTCCACAAGAACTGACTATGTTCAAATCATTACATTAATTATTGCATTATCCCTTAAACATGAAATAGTAAAGTAGAGGTTACATCAGTGGTCAGTATTATCTGAATAAATGACAACTGTGAATATATCTGTGCATGTTCTCTCCTGTACATTTTGGGGGATTGTTTGAACAGAACTTCAAAATGTTTTGTCAATTGTGCAGGAAGTTTTAGAAACTAACAAGAAATAAATTGTTTCTCCCACTGGTAGTTTATTCTGTTTTCACATATTACCACTTACCATAATATACCTAGGACTCTAGGTGATGCTAGCAGTTATAATTATTTAAACAGTACAGTTTCTGCAATGTTTGCTTGAAGAAATGTGGCCAAAGTATCTTTTGCAATGGCCAAAGTGTGGACATAAAAATTAAAATGTTTGGGGTGGGTGGGCTTGTTTGTCTTTTTTAGTTCGCTGAACTCATTGTAAAATTATGAACTAGGATTGTGAACCTTGGGAATGACTGCCTGCACTAAAATATCTACAGCCATACCTACTGTTTCTACATGTTAGCTTGTACTATGTGTAATTAATATGAAGATTAATCGGCAGTTTATTAAGGTTTCAACATTAATTATTTCTGCAATAATATTTGTAAAGTAATTATACAATGCAACATTTCACAAGAAATGTGTGAGATGGCATAAGCCAGAGGTATCAACATTTGTACTGGACAAATACTGTGTAAATGACATTCCAATATGACAATATTATCACTGACTACATTTCTAAACAAAACTACATTAAACATATCTTCTGATTTACTGTTAATTTATCTCCTAAAGTTATGAAAATGTCAAACCAGAATGTCCATGTTTCAAATCAACCATCCAAACACTTCTGATCGAACTTGAATTTGCATTTGCAGTTACATATACATGGTGACTTAAAAATAACAAGGGAATGCAATGTCTTCCCTGCTCCACCATGGCATAAGCCAAAAGCCTTGCAAAATCAATAAGTAAAAAAAAGAAGGATACTGTCACCCATGTTGAGTAATATCCTCCAGATTCATGTACCATTCATGTTTCAAGATTATACATACAACAACCTGACAGGAACTAAACTAAATGCAACAAGAGATCAAGAGATCTGTGAATGGCATATTATATGCCTGAGCCATGTTTCATACTTCTCTATGTAGAAATTGGAATTGTAGTAAAGAAACCATTAATCTTATTTCAGTCAATGACCTTAACCTCTCATCTTTTGTTGCAAAAATCAATTGGCTTTTCATATGACCTAATACGTACAAGCCATAAACAATGCTCCTCTATGTAGATAACTGAAGCTTCTGAACAGAAATCATTTGTCTTATTTCAGCCTGTGACATTAATCTTTTGATGTTTTTCTCAAAGGTCAATAGGCTTCTTCCTTGACCCAAGTGCAAGCCATACATTTTTCATCCTGGCATGTGATGTAAATCTAATGTAATTGTGCACAAACCATTTTGCTTTTCCCAGTCATATTGACCTTGACCTTTGACATTTTGACTCCAAAAATCAACAAACTTTTTCCATACTTCAAGTTCAATGCATCTATAATGTTTGTTTGAGATTTTATCATGCAGAAGTTGTTTCTTTTTTTCAGTTAAAGTGACCTTGATATTGAACATTTTGAAACTGAAATTGCTGTTTCTTCTTTAGCCCTAGAGCAAGCTACCCACAAAGTTTACTAACTGTTGATAGTGTTGAACTCAATTTATTATTTGGAAACCATTTTTGTTATTTCAGTCAGTGCCACTGATCTCTAACCACAAAGTAATCAAGCTTTTACCTTCAAGTGCAAACAATGTAGTAGACATGTTTTGATCCAGACCTGTAAAGGAAAACTAATGTCTTAGTGTGCACACAATTTTTCTAATTACATTCAGAGTAATCTTGAGTTTTAATCATTCCATCCCAAAATCAAAAGGTTTTTCTTACCTAAGTACAAGAAATCCACAAGGTTTCAAGGCTGTAATATGAAACAAATGTCAATGTGAAGAAACAATTTTTCTTCTTTCAGGTACTGTGACTTCAACCTCTGACCTTTGACTCAAAGTCCATAGGCTTCTTCATTACTCCAAGTGCTATACATCCAAAAAGTTTGGTTCAGGTTTGTGATTGAGAACTACTTATATTGTATGAAAAACATTTTTTTTTTCTTCAGACACAGTGATTTTTTCTTCTGACCTTCTGTGCTCCAAAGTCTTGTGTTGCATAATCTGTACATAAGGAATAAACTGCTGCTTTCATTACTAGCATTCCTAAACCATGCTAATAAAGCATAAGACTGACAGTGCATGAATAGATTTCAATTAATTTTAGGATCAGCTTAGTAAAGATAATTTTGCTTCATTACCAGTTATTCAATGAATTCCAAATGCTCAATGTTATTTTCACCAATTTCTAGACTGTTTCTAATGTTTTTGGCATAATTGGTACCACAAGTCATATATCCACCATTTATTTACTTGAAAGATTATTATGTCATCATAGAGTGCATAAGTAAACAGCACATTAATCTCATTTGTCAAAGATGACACTAGTGAATGGTAAAGAGTATATGGTAGTCTATGCGCACCAACATTGACAATAGTGTATTTTAGACAATGTGTAAATATTTGAACATCGTTTCAGAAAATCAGAAAAATAGAATAAAGAACCTGACCAATCAGGAGTTAATTTGTTTGTTGTCACCATTGATTCCTTCATAATTTTAAGGATGAAATACCATATCATCCTTGCAATACTATGCAAAAATGTGTCATATATATGTGTTTCCATGCATTACTTCAACAACAATATCATGAACATAACAATACGTATTCATCCTGAGGTTAATAGTCTTCTAGGTTCTAGAAGGGTATGTGGCATCAATGCATCTCAGTGACTGGGACCTTTGGTCAGGTAAATGGTCATAACTAATCTTATGCAGAAATGATTATTTTCATATCAGATTTACCATGACCATGATCTCTGACCCTTAAACTCTAGACTCTATGTTGTTTTATTACTCTAAATGCAAGCCGTCCACAATGTTTTATCAAGAAACTTACTTTAGAATAGCAATTATTTTGCAAATCTATTATCATCAAGTCAGAACAGCCTTGATCTTTAACCACTGATTTGCCAAATCAGGACTTTTTCAATACCTAAAGTACAAACCTTCCACAACCTTTGGTCAAGATATGTACTCTAGAACTGAAGTTATTCTGCAAAACCAACTTCTCCTTGAGCCACAGTGGTTTTGACATTTGATCTTTTGACCCAAAGCTTAACAGATCTCTTCCATACCTTAAATACAAGTTCTCAATCACTAACGTTCTTTAACTCAGAGGGATCTTGACTTTTGATTCTACCATACCTTAAGTACTTAAGTTCTCCATCACTAAAATTGTTATGCAAAAAATATTGTATTCTGTAACTCAGGGAAATCTTGATTTTTCACCCCAAAATCAACAAGCTTCTCCCTTAACCCATGATCCAAATCAACTGCAATGATGGTAACTACAGCTGGCATAGAACCTGTACAGTAACTTTTTTCTGTCGCTTGATGCATGACCTTTGCCCATTTAGACAAATAAAACCAAAATGTTTCTTCCTTATAACACAAACAAGCCATCCACAAAGTTTGGTATTTGCAGATGCTGGACAAATCAAGATATTGTAAAATTAACCCCCCAAAATAACACAATTGGCAACAGACAAAATAGACAAACTTGTGTATTTAAATGTGCAGTCCTACAAATTTGTGGGGGACCCCGAGTGGCCAAGTGGTCTAAAGCGCTATCCATTACAGATCATTGCCATCTCACCTCTGTCTGCGTGGGTTCAAGTCTCAGATTCAGCCAATGTGGGTATGTGAGAAAGCTTGACAGTAGTTTCTTGTGGGTTGGTGGTTCTTTCCGGTGTTTTCCTGGTTTCTTCCTCCACCATTAATACTGGCCACCATGTATAGCCTATCATGTGCTGAAAAATGGTGTTAAACCCAACAACAACAACAACAACAACAACAACTATAAATTTCTGGTGTCCTTGACACTATGATTTTAAAAACAATCTTCTTCAAAATTTTGCTGATGTAGAGGAAGACCTCCAGCAATGTATATCATATAATGACTTTCAATACAACCTGGCAGTTCCAAGAACGTGGATGGAAAGATATTTTGAGCTCCCAAATCTAAGTCATAAATTTACTACTTAACATTTTTAAAATAATAATGATAAAAACACGTACAGAATTTACATATAAATGTTGCTAAATGCTAGATTTTCTGACTCTAGCTTACCATGAAATCTGCCTTAACTGATGTGATGTTTGTGGAACAGGCTGTTCTCTTGATGGTATGTTTGTGGATGTCATAGGATGATATGCAGAATTTATCTCCTCTTCCTGAATTTAAATAAAATATAAAATATACACAGTTGATAGAACAAGTTAGTCAGGAACAAATCTATATTACCAACATATAACCATCATTGATGTATGCTTCTTTGTAGAGAAAAACATATGAGAAAGTATATTTTATAAACTACAGTAATAGGTCATGAGAGTAGCCTGTACCTGCATTATTTTGGTTATACATTGCATAATTCAATAGTTGTATTATTTGTGCATAAAGACTGCATACAGGATTGTAAAATTTACAAGGTAGTCTGTTTACAATAATGACTTTAAAATAATGACACAGAAGCATCTTTGTGTGCTATATTTCAACTGCAAGCATTATAAACATGATTTCAGTCCTTCAAAAGAATAAAGCTGTAAAATTCTGAAGTGGCCTTTAGGGATTCTCATGCAATTGGGTCTTTAGCTGAAGTGTGCTTGTGATCTGGGGGGCCTGGAGGGGGCCTTGACCCTCAGCCAAAAATGCATTTTACAATCACAAAAAACTGCTTGTGGTGGACCTTATTATCATAATAAATGACAAAAAAAATCATTTAAAAATTAACAAACTTGCCCAAATTTTAAACTTTTACAAGAGCAATTTCACAATATTCACTGTCACATCAAATTGTTCTCCAATAATATTAGTAATGAAGTTATTTCATGTGCATGTCAGTGTTTACACAGTATTTCAGTAACAATAAGTTGTCAAATTTTGTAGCAAATATTATGTTACACCTTTTCTCTCATCAGAACAATATGTAGAACAAAACACCAAAATACATCAACCATAAACAAATAATCACATAAATTGATTTCTTCCCCCACTAAACACAACCTGTTGCTACTGATATGCCAGTCTTGCTCTTTTTCAAGCCTTGACAAACTATTTCTTATGCTTTCCTTTTTGTCACTGTTTACATTTTAGGCTCAGTGTTCAATCTTTTCTATCAACAAAGTTTCCTTTTTTTTTTTCCTTTCAAACACCTCCTTGTATTGGCTGTAATTCGTACTTCTGATATTCAACTGCTCTGTATGCAGCTGCTTTTAGAGGTGTTCGCTGCTGCTCTATCACTTGTATTAGTACCAATACTGCTACAACATCATACCTAGCTGCTGCTCCAAACTCAAACAACTGTGATTAGTGTAATTGAAATCTTTCTTGCAAAGATCACAAAATGCCAGTCTCCCTGGTATTCATTTTTCCTATAAACTGACCAATTACATTTCTGTCAAATTTCTGCTTTAACCATTCCCATTTCCACACATTTTTCAAAATCTTTATCCGAATATTTTGGCATCCTGTTCAAACTCAAAACTCGAGATGCCATATTTTGCAAGCATGCTTCTTTTTTTCCATTTCCATCAGCTTCCTTTAGACAAAGATTTATTGGATGAGTAGAAATTTTTGGCCAATCAAAATGCTCTTTACAAAGGTCATGTGTTAAATAATAAAAAAAATGAATACTTTACAAGGATTGCACAGAATGGGATCAGACAGGCCATTTTTTTAAAACCAGATCGGAGATGATATAAAAAGAGGACTATATTGAGAATTTGAATTTTCTCCTCAGTAGAAAAGCAGAATCTTATTTTAAAAGGAGAAATATCATATCTGGCATAAGTTGTATTAGTATGGCACCGCAAAGTAAAGAGCTGTCACATGAGCAAAGCCATGATACAAAACAAAACCCTACTTATGGAACACTCAGTGGAAGTTAATCTTTTGCACAAAATACCTCAAAACATGGGTTGGACACCTTGATCTTTAATCTATTGGCCCCAAAAAACAGAATTCTTCTTTATACCATAAGTAAGCAAGCCACAAAGTTTGGTACTTGTAGATGCTGGACAGCTCAAGTTATTTCTCACAAAATATAACTGGAGATGGGTGGATGGACAGACAAAACATAATATGCTCCACCTTACGATCAGCGTATACAAATTTAATGAACCTATACATTTATATGACTGTGCAGTCCTATAAATTGGTGGTGTCCTTTATATTATATCATTTTAAAAACAATCTTTCTGAAACATCTGCTGACCAAGGAGTATCTCCACCTATGTATAAGATAACTTAGTTGTTCCAAGAGTGTGGATAGAAAGATATTCCGGAGCTCCCAAATCTAAGCCATAAATCTACTACTTAACTTTTCTAAACAAGAATGATAAAAACACCCACAGAACTTACATCAAAATGCCGCTAAAAGCAACTTTCTGACTCAAGCTTACCATGAAATCTGCTGTGAACTGATGTGATGTTTGTAGAACAGTCTGTTCTATTGATGGTGTTCTTATGCTGTCCATAGGACTACATGCAGTATCAGTCTCTGCCTGAATTTACATAAATTAAAAAATATACATAGCTGATAGAGCAAGTCAATCAGAACCAAATCTATATCACCAGCACATAACCATCATTGATATATGCCTCTCTGTTCAGAATCACTGATGACAGAATACATTTTATACACTATGGGTCATAAGAGAGTAGCCCATATGCACATTAGTTTGTTGTTTATACATTGCATAAGTCAATGGTTGTTGTAGTATTTGCGCACAAAGACAGCACCAATGACTGTGAAATTTACAAGGTAGTTTCTTTACAATAATGGCTGTAAAATAATGTCATAAAAAGCATCTCTGAGTGCTACATTTAGACTATAAGTATCAAATGTAGTAGCATTGTACCCCAAAGTAATGAGCTGTCACATGAGCAGAAACATGATATTGCATTTATATGAAAATAATTTCACTGGCAGGATTATATGTAAAGTAACAGGCATATTCAGGCCTATGATTTGGTGAACACTGTCATAGTAAAAATGTGATTCAAAGTGGGAGGCCAAAAATTTGCGATGAGAGAGATATCGTGTACTTTCTTCTCTGGTGCACAAGAACCATAGACAGACTTTAGATGGGCTGGCTGGAATTTCATGATATAATGCCAGTACCTGTTTCTCAGAGTACTGTCAAAAGTAATTAAGATATGAATTTAGAAGATATGCAGTTCATAAGAGGACTACATAACAAAATTGCAAATACTGTGTTCCATGGTGCCATGAGAAATGAAACTTGACTGTAGAGAAACTGGCCAAATATAATTTTCATTGAAGAGATAATGGTTATATTATACCCGGAGAAGGTATTTGGGTGGAATAAAGTCAATGAAGAAAGAAGAATGGACTACTTAGGCAAATACAATAGTCATTCTCCCTATGAAAAATATTTCCACTATGTTTTGGGTTATATAACTTTCAATGGATTCTGTATACTGACACCTGTTGAAGGTATCATCAATTCAGAGAGGTACATAAATATACTGGATCAGAAATTATGGCCTTCTTGTTGTCAAAGAATTTCCAAACTGGAGAGTGGGGGTGGATTTGTTAAAAAAAAATAACTGTCCTGTGAATTTATCAAGAAGTACAAATCAATGAAGAGGTGAACAACTTGATAGAAAACAACAAACAATATTCAGACTGTTCTTTGGCAATCACAGACACCAGATATAAACATCACTGAAAATATATGAAGGACAATGATAACAAAACTTGCAAAAGATTGAAATTAAAACTAAAGGTTATTTCATCAACCCTGTCAATGATATATCGCATTCAGTGGATCAGGTTCATATAATACCCCTATGAGTCTTTAACTAAGTACCTACAGGCCATAATAAAAGCAATGGCCAGGGATCAATTACGAAATGCTAGAACTTGTATCATTTTCTTCTTAATTACAAGTGAACCATTAGAGTGAACCAGAAACTACCAAAACACCTTATAAACCCTTGCGTAGGAACCCCATACCTTGGGCATGCATGAGGGACGCTCTCATATATTTGAGGGAGCATTCCAAGAGGGGCATCAGTGTGGTGAGGGAGAAGGGAATATGGCAATAATTGCAGGTAAGTATTACATCATAAAAGTTAGTTTTATTCCCCAACCCCAACTACATTCTAATATCAGTACTATGCATAGCTGAATATGTCAGTTAAACCAGTATGAGAAGTGAATAACTCAAATAACGATAATTACAAGGAATACGCATCTAAGAGTAGAGCAGCAGATTGCTGCTGGACGTATTCATTTTGAAATATTTGGAGCAATGATAATTGGGCCCAGTGAGAAAAAGCCATCAATTTGATGGGCTAATGAGCAAAGGTAGAAGGATGGAAATTGGTGTGCAAGTGTCAAAATGCAGCTATCAACACATCTTCTAATGGAGGAATGAGTTTGACTGGCCTATGAGGTAGCAATGACAGAAACCTGCATTAATCTTCATGAAAGATAGGTCCCTATCAGTAATGAATTAGTAAGCTCTCTTAATTGTTAATGTAATTCACCTAGAAATTGTGGAAGCTGAAATATCAGCTTAACCATTAATGGGTAGGAAAAGGCATTTTCTACCTTCCTTCTCTCTTTCAAGAATGCCAAGTAAAAACTTAGAACCCTGATTGAACTTGAAAGTCTATCTTGGTCACCCCCAGTACAGATACAACTGAGACTGGGGATCTCAACTGGAAGTGGAGCAACTGAAGGAAGCTGCTTTTTAGCTATGAAACCTGGTAGACAAAGGAGAGAAACTGACTCATAATTCCCATTAAGCCTGATACAGCCCTGCTCTACAAAGCTCGCTCCTTATCTTGCAGATGCCAAGGCTCGTAAGAAAACCAAATTGAGGGTAAAATGCTGTAATGAAGCTTCACCCAAGGGTTCATTGGGAGGTTTTGTTCAAGAACACATGACAAAAGAGACATTCCATTTATGCATGAGAGAGCAAGAGACAGGTCTCTGTAGTTCAAAATACCTAATCAGGTCTGCAAGGTGAGTATCCTTCCCAATGGCAGGGTCTTTGAAACTTTAAGGGTGTTGGAAGAAAGGGCTGCTCAATAGCCCTTTGGTAGAAATGGAGCACTGTTTCTCTTCAAAAAGAAACAGAAGAAAAAGAAGAAAATCTGTCACTGCACAAGTAGAGCAACAGCTTGGATTGACCAATTTCCTACTACACCAATCACAACAGATTCTCCTTTTGGCATCATATACCTTAAAAGTAAATCTTCTCCTAGACTGGATGATCCATGAAGCAACTTGGCTTGAAAACTTTTCTTTGTGGAGAGATCATTTAAGATGAGCCAAGCAATGAAGGTGGAGAACCTGAGGGCTGCTGTGTACCAGAGAGGCCCTGTGCAAATTTCTTTCTGTTGGGTTTTAAATCACTATTCTACATGTATACTGTAGGTCAGCATGCAACATCTGTGAGTTCATTTGAGGCGCCAAAGAGGATGAATTATTAGTAAACATTTTGTTTTATGCACAGGGACTCGTATCATTGATTATAATATAAATGTCAGTCATGCACACATGTAGTATAAAATAGTACTTGTATTATTTTATACTAATATATGACTGACATTTAAATTGTGAGCAATGATATGAGCCCCTGTGGTTTTACACTCCTTTGTACATATTTACTCATGTATTCCTTAATGTTGTATTTTATATATCAAATAACAGCATTTTTTTTATCAGTTGTTTCGTAAAAACTGATCTATAAGTGAATTCATATCATTGATAAGTTAATTAATATGGCCATAGTTAATTTTAATGTTTTTACAGTAGCTTGGGCTGAGCCATGCCCATAGGACACTCTAATGGTTCTAACAAGCCAATTCTTCCACCATGTACTCTGACAACCTTGGTCACAGACACTTAATGGAAATGTCAATGATATGTCTCATGATTATTTCAGTAGCAAACTTCTTTTATAAACTTTTAAATGACATGATCAGAACATTAAAATGGCTTCAAATAAGCAAGATTTTCCATTGCCAAGAATATACATGTGCAGAAAAGAGTACTAAACAGCTATGCAATCAAACACGACAGGATTAGGCAGTTTCTTACGGATTTATTAAATTTTATGTACAGTACATATTGTTCAATGGAAATGATAATTTAGGTTTAGCGATAGTGAATCTACTGACAGCTAATAGAGCAGCTGGATTTGCATTTCTATACAATAAAGTCACTGAAATAAAGACTAACGGAGCGCATCGTTGCTTGTAATTACACAATTCAGTCAGTATAAGATTTTAAAGACTTTTGTGCGAATGTTAGGCATGGAAGAAAATGACATAGTCTATGTAGTTCTCCAAATCTTCTGGAAAAGAACTTGAGAGTTTATTAAGCCGAAAGGACTGTGCATCAGTGTTTATTTTTTCTAGATATATGGATATGTATTTGTTTTACAATTTTATAGTGGAATTTGAGAAGTTTGATAATTCTGAATAAAGGGGTTGCATCATATGTTTATTTTGTGCAGCATTAATTTTGGGGCAAAAGGTTTATTTCTTTTCTTATATTTGCAAACTGCATATTTTTGGGAGAGAAACATTTCACCTTTATATGGATTAGTTAATTAAACATCCACCATGAACAATTATGCAAGGCATTCCCTCATTTCTTTGATAGGTGTTGTAAGTTTAATGGGTAGTCTGGTTATATGAGGCCTTAATGCTGAATTGTTTCGTTTTATGAACAGTAAAATGAACATTAATATGTTCAAATACAAGGAGACTGTTGGGTCAAAATAAGATTAAAACTCACTGTGAGAAAATAAATAGATAGATGTTTTAAAATAAAAAAAACAACAAAGCAACAGCAAGTGCAAAATAGAAATGATGTCTATTTGACAATAATCAGGATGCTCGACATTCGACATTTGCACAAAATATTTAAGTTCAAACTTCTCATGTGATAACTCACATGAGAAAATCCAACTCTGAATAAATCTAAAATAAGTGTTTAATCAGAATCAAAGTCCAAGTTTCTCACATGATGACTCACATGACAAATTAGAACTCTGCCTTATTTTCAAACATGGTTATATGTAAAGGAAAAGAATGTTTTCTAAGTTCTAAGAAAATCTAAGTTGGAAAATCTACCCAATTTGCACACATTTCTAACAAGGTTCTCATGTGCAGCTTATGAGCAGCTGATGTGAATTGGTGAGATTTTTCTGTACGGGTAAAGTTAAAGTTCCAAGAATGGAAAAAACTGATTTCACTAAAATTTAGGACAATAAACCCTTCCAATAAGTGAAAACATTAATAACAAGATAAAATATAAAACTTAAAGATACTAAAATTTTGTGAAATGTATATAAAAAGATAAAAATAACACATGCATCCTTAAAAATTAAGGACAGAATTTATTATATATTTTCTTGGGTGGTATATCATCGTACAGTTCTTCAAGCAGTTCACATCAAAATATTTCTGCCTCACAGGGTTGCAGTCAACACACTCAACAACAATGCTTTCCACCATCAGCGGACACTGGCTTGGGTGTGTACTCTGGTCAAGGTTCACCCTTCTAGAGGTACGCATGAGTCGATTATGTCTATCAGATATGCAACCACTTCATCTTCATGATTTGTTCAATATGAGGGAAGCCACTTTCCAATGGTGGGTTTGATGTTCTAAATTCTGTCTGAACAGGTTTCATTCTACACACTTTACCAAATATGACAAACATGCTGACTTATACAATATTCGAAGTCAGTATATGGAATCTTCCATTCAGAAATAGGTGATTGAAGGGCAGCATTGGCTGCTTTATCTGCCTTTTATTATTCTTTATACCAATGTGACAAGACAGCCAACAGAATAGTATAATTTTTCCAGACTGTATGAACACATCATCCTTACCTGCCACTCACTCCTAGTTAAACATCTACCTGGAATTGCAAAAAGAGTGAATAATTAACACGGAGAACACTGCTGTATTATGTATGATTGTATGTTATGCATATTTAATTTGTACTGTGTGGATGACCTTGGTCAATAGGTGAGGGAACAGGCTTGCCTGACTACAAACATCTTTTGACATTTTTTTGCAGGATAAACAACATCACTAATATACATAACTAATACTTGTTTATGACTTTAGATTATATTTAAAGATCATTATTACTAGGAGGTAAACCTGTTTACAGATGTGTAGTTCAAGGTCAAGCTTATTTAGAAATTAAAAATGTTCTACTCACAAATCTTAGGGGCAAATGTGCCTCATCCTGGTTTTGTTATTGTATCACAGCATTTTACATAAATGTTAATTACTTCAGAATTACTCATTCCTATCTTATCATCAGTTTTTAGTGGAATGAATTTTAGTTGCCTTCAGTTGAGAGGATTTAATTAATATATTAAATTATTCATTGGAATTACAAAAGTGCCCATTGATTTAGGATCAAACCATTATTCTGAAATTATTGTGAAATCATTCAAGGACATTTTTGATTATATCATTCTGATACATCAAGATCGTTGCCACATTAGCACACTCAGTATTGGAATTCATTCAGACCACTGCTGGAACTCATTCGGAATACTCTATACCTTTGGACCTGTCAACAGACCTTTAGGACTATTTTGGATTTAATTCACAATACTGTAGGTTCTTTATCAATTTTCACCTTTTATTCTAGGAAAATAAATTCTTTGTTGAGTTTTAGAAAACTTTTTAGTTTTTTACTCTTTTCTCTTACTTACTTTAAGACCATAGAGTCATGACAGCTAACTAGAAATGTATTGCATCATATATATGCCCTTGCATTTATGAATCTGCTCTCAGTAGAGTTGGTATGTCAGCTTTTTATTGTGTCTGTGCAAAATCATTTATATTGTAACAAGTTTCAATCATATATACAAAATATATGAACTTAATTGCACATCCTAGACATGTACATACAATTTCCGTACACCAATTCTTATCTTTTGATGTATCAGTAACAGTGATTGTATATTTGCATATCTATTGTAAATTCACATCCACCACCACCCCCAATAATTACTGGTACGCAAATAGCAGACAAATAGCACACAGAAATGCACATGATAAAGTATCAAAAAGCATAGTTTCAATTAATTGTACATGCTTAAATTAAAATATGGATAAAATTTATTTATGGCTTTGCATACAAATTTTAACATTGTGATGACACTGTTGATGCCAACTGATGGCAAGAGCATCGAAAAGAAAAAGGCAAGACAAACATTTATTACACTATCACCATTCCTTTTATAAATAATAGCACATTCCTCTTGAACAACATTTGATCCTAAAGATAATAATTCTTATATCCAGCTTTTCCAGACAGATAAATATCATTGCTGGACTAGTAAATGTTCCTGTAACATGCTCAATTTTGGCAGTTAACAAGTTGACCTTACCAGATTACTTGACTAAATAGTTGACCATTTCAGTAAGCAGACATATGTTCTTGTTAGTCCTTTGAGTTCGAAGATGACCATCACATCACTGACTAGTTTGGTTTCAGATAGTGCATGAAAAGCTGATCAGGCCAGTTTGTGTTCTGATCTATCTGTGGCATACTTGATAGGAGATGCCACTTGTGTTTGTTTGATCAATGGAGGATGTGCTACATTTCTGAGATTTACGCTGCTCATGCTTCTGCAGTTCTCCTCCATTTAGCTCTAGTATGAATGGGATTCCAATAGGTGAAGCAATCATGTGCAAGATCTTCCCAAGACTCAAGGTCAATACTTAAGTTTTTCAAGGATGACTTGAGGGAATCTATGAAGCATTTCTTCTGACCACCCTGAGATCACTTTACGTTCTTCAGATCGCCACAGAACATCTTTGGTAGATGCTCTTCTGACATTCTGGTCATGTGACCTGCCCACTTCAACTGTAATTTCATCAGTAGAGTGTGAATTCTTCGAATGCCATCTCATGTGAGAATCTCATTGTCTGGAACCCTGTCCAGTTATCTTGTCCTAATCAGTTTGCTCAGGCGGCCCACATGAAAATGGTTCAGCTTCTTGGAATGGCATTTGTGTGCCGTCCAGGTTTCACAAACGTACAGCAGGGTCAGCAACACAATAGCTTTGTAGTCCTTAAGGCTTGTTTGTAGATTGATGCCTCAGCACTGCGACACATTTGCATGTTATCTGCCAAAGGATATGCTTGCTTTAGAAATTCTGGCATTGATTTCATCATCGATGTGAACTGCACATGATAGTGTGCTGCCAAGATAGGCGAAAGCTGTCTCAAGGGGTTGGCCATTTGCTGTGATGGTAGGCTGTATTTAAGACCTTCCTGGTGCAGGCTGGTGCATCACCTGTCTTCTTGTTACTAAACTAAATGTGAAACGTAAGTTGTCAGAAGCTGAAGAGAAATGGTCCATGAATGGCTGCATGTCAGACTCAGATTTTGCATTCATGGAACAGCAAATAGGCGATAAAGAACAGTCACCGACTGTGACTTCATCTTTGCCTGTAGCCTCCTCAGATTAATCAGCCTGCCTTCAGCCAATATCTGATGTCGATCCAAGTATCATAGTCACTGAGATCAGTAAGCATGGCAGAGAATATCATCCTGAAGAGGGTTATGACTGGGAATGGTTCAGATGACTCAACATCATTCATCGCATGCCATCATGGAATTGTTGAATCATCGTAATGAATTTCTCTGGGCAATTTAATTTTGCCATGATCTTCCAAACACCTCTATGGTTGAATGTGTCAAATACTTTTATCAGGTAAATGAATGCCATATACAGATTGGAGTTCTGTCCCAGGCATTTCTGCTGGAGTTGGTGGGCTGCAAATACCAAGTCTGTGGTCCCTCATTCTTTCCTAAAGCCACACTGGCTCTCTGGCAAAAGCGCTTAATCAATGTGATGCACAAGGTGATTCAGCATAATTCTGGCAACAATTTTGCCAGCTATTGACATCAAGGATATGCCTCAATGGTTCTCACAGTATTGTCTGTTGCTTTTCCACTTCTACAAATGAACAATGGATGCACACTTGCACTCCTAGGGTATAGTTCCCCCGAGTCCACTTTGATTAAAAGAGTTGCCAGTTTCTGTGCCATGTGTGAGCCTCCAGCTTTGTAGACTTCTGCTGGTATAGCATCTACTCCAGGTGCTTTGCTATTTGACTTCAGATGAATTGCTTTGGAGGATCAGCAAGTGATATGTTGATTTCCACTTGGGACAGTCTATCGATTGCCTCTTCAGTGATAGATAAATGTTGATTGAGGATGTTATTGAAGTGTTCTGCCCATCTTTGAAGTAGCTTTTATTTGTCAGTGAGCAGCATGGTAATGTCAGCACTCAATATTGGAGATGTTCTTGATGACTGTACATTATCTTCAATGCATCATACAAGTTCTTCATATCACTCCCGTTTGCAAAGGGCTAAATTTCGTCTGCCTTATTGTTCAGCCACAAGCCTTGTAGGTCTCTGAGTTTGTATTGGACAGTCCTCACGATGTTGTTGAAGGCTGCCTTCTTGGATGACGAAGCGCTATCTTCCAGATATGCCTTCTGGAGCTGATGTTTCTCATTCAGAAGATTCTGAAATGCAGCATCATTCTCATCAAACTAATCTTGATATTTATGTGTGGTGGAACCGATGGTTTTTGGAAGCAGTTGAGTGCATAGTGTCTCTGAAGGATGTCAAGCGTTCTTTGACATTCTTGGAGTTTGTATCAATTGTATCCAGTTGGCTGCACAGTTCGTTAACAAATGTACATTTCACAGGATCCTTTTTCAGTCTGGATGGATCCTGATATCGAGTTTGGAGTGTATGAACCTGTGGTCAGTCTAGCATTCCACACTTCGCATGACCTTCGACATTTGGACATCCTGCCTGTCTCTTCTGATGATGATGCAGTGAATAAAATGGCCAGTGCCTGGAGTGTGGGTGCATCCAAGATGTCTTGTTCCAATTTGGCAGGCAGAATACAGTGTTGATGATCAGGTCATGTTCAGTGCATTTTCTCAGCAACATGGATTCATTTACTGTTGCATTTGCCAAGTCCATTTTTGCCAATGACACCTGACCATGTGGTGATCTGTGAAAAAATCTAGCATTGAAGTCAACAAGGATGATGAGCTTTCTGTCTTTGGTACTTCTGCAATAAGAGACTTCAAGTCTTCATAAAACTTGCCCTTGATCTTATCTGGGTTGGTCATGGTGGATGCATAGACACTGATGATACTTGCATATCTTTGTCCAGACAGTGGGAGTCCCATTTGCATTAGTCTGTCATTCATGCCCTTTGGAATATTTTGGAGCTTCCTAACTAGATGTGGTATGATGGCAAAACCAATGCCAGCTTCACATCACCCTTCTTTACTTCAGCCATTCCAGGAGGTGTAGCCACCTCTTACAATGGTGTGTTGTCTTTCCTCAGCTAAGCGAACTTCACTCAGTGTTGCTATCTGAATGTTGTATCTAGCCAGTTCTCTACCCATTAGTGCTGCTCTTCTCTCTGGTCTACCCGCTAATGTACTGTCCATTAGTTTGCACAGGTTCCAGGCACTGATGGTGAGTTGCATCTCTTTTGCCTTCTTGGTTGGTTTTTGACTGCTAAGATGGGATCTCATCAGACGGGATGTGCTGACCAAGGTTAAGATGAAGCATACAATATTTAGGGCAACGTTTCTAGCCCCTTCCTTATGCTTTGGAGGTATGCAGTGTGATCCTAAAAATGGCTGCTCAGAAATCCATAAGGCTGATGAGTTTCACTGGGTGATGTTCCAATTACTTGGTCATATTGGTCATTTTTCATTTACATAATAATTTGTCAATTTTCTAAATTTCTCTGTAGGTTAATTTTTTTAAACTTTTTAAAATGAAATTTCTTGCTCCATTTAAATTAAAAGGATAGTAATTGCTCAATTTCCAGTGAGAGTTTTTTTTCCAGAAATATGGGCCTTCATTTTGCGAACACAACTTGACAAGTGTCTGATAAATGTTTATTTGTTTTTACTTTTAGTGTTTGAGAATACACATCCAATATATGGAAATAAAGTTTATGTATAACAATAAAGGAATATCAAAGTGTTTGTGGTATCCTGTGTAATTTACTCTTTCTTGCATCAGGCATATGTAGAATCAGTACCCTAATGGCAGATGATATATGATTGCCCTGAACGGGTAAAGAATAAACTATTCCGACTGTCACAGGTCCTGAAACTAAGTCTGATGACAACTTTACAGAATGGAGAGGCACATTAACAACGCCGCACTCTACTCCCTGAATAAGAACACTCTTATTAGAAGAAGACTTCTCAGAAAAAGGCAAAGTACCTGATAATAAAAGACTCTGAGAAGCTCTTGTGTCCCTTCAAATTTTAATAGGGATAGGATTGGCCAAATTGCCCAAGAGTGATAGAGAACCCTTCGACATGAATGGTTCATATTTCTCCATAATAAAATTAGACTGGGGTTTATTAGACCCAACCAATGTATTGCTTTCAATACATGACCGTGACCTTGACCTCTTAGAAATAAGAGCATTTGGGATAGGTCTGTATTGATTCTGATGCTTATATTTGAATTTGAAGCAATCAGAAATAACATGTCCTTTCTTCTTACAATAGATACACGCAGGAAGAGACAAGGATTTTGAATCAAGCTTATCAGAAGCTTGATTTTTAAAAAGTTGTGCCAGATTGAGTTTTAGAAGGACTTGTATTAAGCTGAAATACCTTTTTACCAGAAAACTGCTGAGTGGAAGATTTTCCTACAACAGAAACTATAGGAGCTTAGAAATACTTGTCAACAGCAAGAGCAGCATTTTCCAAGGTTTTGATCTTATGCTCATCAAGATAAATTTAAATGTCACTATGGACAAAGTTCTTGAACACTTCAAGTAATACAAGTTGTCTGAGACTTTCATAATCTTGATCAACTTTCTTGGCTATGCACCATCTATCAAATAACTGCTCTTTCTCTCTTGCAAAATTTCGACATGAGTTTGACCAGTTTCTTTTTTATAGTTCCTAAAGTTTTTCTGATAAGCCTCAGGGACTAACTTGTAACCCTTTAAGATGCATTCCTATTTCGGGCCTTTGCCAAAAGGTACACACTGTAACAAGAGAGTCCAATGCTTCATTGACCATTTCAAATTTTCCGCAGTTTTTTTCGAAACGAGGAAAATATTTGTCTACTTCTTTTTGTCTGAAAGGCGGGCACTAACTTAATATTTCTTAAAATATCAAAGTAGGCGAGTATTTTCCTTTTGCCAGCTCTAATTCTTTTAACCTAATCTGAAATTCCCTTTCATCCTTTTCTCTTTGCATTTGCGTCTGTCTCTCTCTCTCTCTCTCTCCACCTTTTCAAATTTATCTTTCTCTCTTTCCCGTTTCTCTGTCACTCCTTTTTCTCAAATTGTAACTGCATTTGTTTATCTTTCTTTCTGAAGTTCAAGCTTCCTTAACTCTAATTCCATCTTGCCTTTCAATTTTAATTCCTTTACTTTTATATCAGTCTGATACAGACTTACTGACTAAAACCAAAACACTTTTATCCAAAACATTCTTCTTTACCAAATGCTAGATCAAAATGTTTTTTTATTTCTTGCTTCGTTAAAGAAGCTTTTTCTTAGAAAGATAGTGTTTTCTGGCAAGTTCTTCATCGTTTATCAAACAATCCAACGGCTCCTGAGTAGGATTTGAAAGAAAGATCTCCACTTTTGATGACATTGTGAAAAAGCCTGTTGATTTCACTGAAGATTTCAAACAAAATGTGAAAGAATACTTGGGATTTAAAAAAATTCTGAAAACTAGGGGAATTTAAATTTCGAAAAACAATTTTCTAAAATATTGTAGCCAAAATTCATATATCACAAGGACAAGGCCCAAATTTTCTTTGTTACGTGTCTAGGCTTGTACAATAGTAACAAAGAAAAGAGTGAAGCCAACAAGCTTTGTAAAATTTAACAAATAATTTATTTCCCTAGAAAAAGAAGGTAAAAATAAGAAAAAGGACTTACAGTTTATGAATCTAAACAAAAATTAATCCAAGAATTAATAAATATAAGTCCTAGCAATAAAAAGTCCTAAAAGAAACACAGTTCGAATCCCGATGAAGTTCCAAGATGAAAGGCAATGACGGCTTCTATAATCTGTTTTGTGTTGAGGTGTCAACATTTCCTTGTTGAATCACCAAGAATAATACTCCAGTTTAGAATTCCAAATAATTTCCAATAAATGTCTTTGTCCAAGAATTTAAATCGGCACTAGTATTTTCCAGGGAAAATAAATTATTAATTCCGAAAATTAGAAAATTCGAATCAAACTGGCAACAATACCTTTGAGCTCCAAAAGTATAAAATTACGACTGAACTAAATCATTATGATATGTCAGTTTTAACTAACTGAAATGCAATTCAGACCTCATGATAGGTCACGTGATCACATTGTCCGAGCGACGCAGTAAAGATTATAAGCCAATTATCACGTACGCCATGGATGGCATTGATTCTACTGAATGAATCTTACTATAAGATCTCTTGTCTTTCTGAATTATTTCCTTCGCATACTGGTATCCAAATAACCTCTCAGCACGTGTTCGATTAAACCGTTCAACGATTGCCTGGTCGCGATGAATTGCGGTATGTCCTCGTCTGATGTTGACATTATGTTGCTTCATCAACGATGATACTGTACCAAGAAATTCTTTGCCAGGATCAACCTATAGTAGTTGTGGCCATCGTAGACCGCCACGTTGATAAATTCGTTCAAACGCAGATGCAACTTCAGATGCTGTTTTTGTTGACAGCGGCTCTGCTTCTTTGTATCTACTAGCAACGTCAACGACAGTTAACGCCTATTTGTATGTGCGTGATTGACGTCTACGTGTTTTAATGGCATCAGGCAGTAAAAACAAAATTTCTGCTTGATGAACTTCTTTGGGAACGCTGACAACAAAATACGCTTACTGAATTTTTTTAGGCAGTGGTAGATAAATCTGCCATATTGCCTGTCTTGCTAACCAATCTGCGGCAACAACACGTGTGACATTTGCTGCTTCAGCAAGTTTACTAATCGCTGCTTTACCCCTCTAATATCCTCTTGGGCTATAATAAACCGATTCCATTATAATAGGCATATGATGAATTATCAGCCCCTAGCATTAGTTTACCTTTCATCGCAGATTTTGCTAGAAAACTAGGAAGATTTTCTCGGAGAGGTTTATCAGTTATAGAATTCAGCGCATAAATCAACTTCACTTCTGCGAGATGCCGTTGTTGTACATCTTTATTTTTATGCGCTACATCATGAACGTGACACGCTTGATCAATCTTATTTATTGGATACTCTCCAGGTCTTGGTTGGTTTTGGTTATCGAGTCGAATATCAAGTCTGGTTTCAGGACCACAGTGATTATATCCTAGTAGATGTTTCTCACCGGGATACTTCGCCCATAGAGTTCCTGGTAATAATCCCAACGAAGCAGCGATATCACCACCTTTATTCCCAACGAAATAAATTTGTATTTGCGCGTACCACGTCGTACACACTTGCCTGTAAGTACGCGCTGGCTATTTTTTGTTTTCGTTGTCGTTAATTCAGAAGAGGGGGTGGGTGCTCTACATCGTGCACAATATAAATTCATGCTATTTATTATAATGATGGATGTAATTGACTTCTCAGCGACACGGAGACAAGAGCCAGTCAAGCATCATCCAGCGCTACCAAATTCTATCAGAATAATAATAATAGGTCCATCTGGTTCAGGCAAAACACAAGTGTTGCTTAAGCTGATAATGAGATGGCTCAAGTGGGATAGGTTGTATTTAGTGGCACCATCCGTAGATGATCAACGATATTATGAAGTACTTAAAGATTTTAATGAAAACACAGCGTCGTTGGATGAAGACGGCAATAATAGTTTTGACTTTATTACCGATATCGATGAAGCTCCATCTGTGGATAATCTCGACGGACATATTACTAATCTTGAGGTATACAATGATGCCATGTTGGATAAACAATCAAATCCGGCCCGGATATTTTCCTGAGGTAGGTATAAAAACACAAATGTAATTTATGTTACTCAGCGCTATACACAAATACCTTAAGTAATCAGATATGACTGTAATATTTTACTTGTGTTTAGCGAAGTTGATAATTATACTTTGCAAAATATTTATTATACTTGGTGTTCAGGGGATATAGATATAATTATGTTCAAAAACTTCTTTTCAAAAGCCCAAGCTACCCCATTTGGATTTATCACAATAAATTTACCCGACCCCAGATCTAGGTATCGAATAGGTCTTGATAAAATTTTTGGTTGACACTACAACAGCAGATAGGGCAATGACTACGAGTAAATGTCTGACACGCAAACAAAACACTCATAAAAATTTGAGAAATACACGTCAGCGATAAAGTAACAAAATACGCTAACACAATTTAGGGAGACTCTCGATGGGTTAGAGGTTTTGGTTTGGCGTTATTGACGCGCGTTCTTCATTTTTTGTAAGAACCTTTATTTTGAGAAAATAACGGACATCCAATTAGAGTCTGTTCACTCTCTCTGCTGCCTCTTAAAAGATTACTAAAGATTACGAAAATCTCAAAGAACTCATTAGTTGAAGAGTTCAAGAACTGTGTCCATAGTGACATTAAGACTTATCTTGATGAGCATAAGGTCAAAACCTTAGAAAATGCTGCTCGTACTGTTGACTAGTTTGCTATTAAAGTTTCTTGTGTAAGTCTTCCATCAGCAGTCATCTGGTAAAAACATATTTCAGCCTAATACGAGCACTTCCACATTTTAATCTGGCACAACTTTTAGAAAGCAAGTTTCTGATAAGATTAATCAGAACACCTTATCTCTTCCAACCTGAACCTACTGCAAGAAGAAAGGACACGTTATTTCTGATTGCTGCAAATTGAAAAACTAAACGTCAGAATCAAGACAGATCTATTCCAAATGCTCTTATTTCTAAGAGGTCAAGGTTATGATCATTTGTTGGATCTAATAACCCGAGTCTGATTTTATTATGGAGAGTTATGAACCATTCATGTTGAAGGGTTCTATATCACTCTTGGGTGATTTGGCCAGTTATATCCCTATTAAAATGTTAAGAGACACAGGAACTTCTCAGAGTCTTTTATTATCAGGAACTTTGTCTTTTTCTGAGAAGTCTTCTAATGAGAGTGTTCTTATTCAGGGAGTAGAGTGCGGCTTTGTTAATGTTCCTCTCCAATGTGTAAATTTGTCATCAGACTTTGTCTCAAGACCCGTGACAGTCGGAACAGTGAATTCATTACCCACTGAGGGGTTTCTTTTATAACTAGGCAGTGACCTAGCTGGAGATAAGGTTGTGGTTAATCCACTTATCACTGACAAGCCTTGTCTGGATCAGAAAGATGATCCTCTTGAAAAATAATTCCCTGATTTATACCCAGCTTGTGCAGTTACTAGAGCTATGGTAAAAAAAAGCTCTTGAAAATGATGTTGATCAGGAAAGTATTCCTTTAGCTGACACATGTAGCCAAAATTGTACAGATAGGATATTCTTAGTCTGGTCCATGAAACTCCTTTAGCTGGTCGTTTAGGGATTAATAAGAACCCTAATAATAAATCTGAAAACTTTTCTTTATGTAATAGAAACAATCGCTGTTGAAGTGAATCACGAACTATCTTCTGACTTGCAATTTTCAAATCATCAGGCCTCCATAAATTCCAAACATCATTTATCACAGTTTCTGAAATTACTTCAAGCATTATCTTTCATTGATCTAATCTGGCTGCAGTCTGATTAACATTTTAAACTCTTTCAGCCATTCATCAATAGCGCTTTCATCATCAATTATTTCCTCATAATAATCTAAGAACTTTTGCAGCCATTCATGCGGAGATGATCCAACATGAGGCAGTGGTTGACCATGATCGCCACTCATTATAACAGCAATATTTCTCGTCAACAACCAATCAAGAAATAGTTTTAATATTTCCGTGGACACCGTGCATATCTCATCCCTGATAATGATCTTAGGAATATATATTTCACCCATTCGCTCACGAGTCCATGCATCTCTTTTCCATCTAAAGAAGCTGTGATAAGTACGAGATTTAACTCCTCGTTGGTTCATTTCTCTGGCGAGTCAATGTGTGGGAGTCAAAACAGCCTTATCAAAATTTCGGAATAATTCAATTGCACGTGTTGTTTTACCAGACCCTCCAAGTCCATTGAGATAAACAGTCTTACGTCTGGCCACAGCATCATCTACCGATGGTGCTGATGAAAGTTTTGAAATCTGTTTATTTTTGTTTTCTTAAATTCCATGTCGGCAGATTCAGAATAACTAAGCATCTTTTCTTGTTTTATTCTCCATTCGCCACATGATTCATCAGCGCTGATATGTAATTGTTTTAGCAATCCTGCATTTTTTTACTGATATAAAATGAATCCGTGGCAAATGTTACCCAGGTATTAGGAAATCTGTTTATCATGGATAATACATTTATCAAAATGTATGCGAGCATCGAAGATCTTAATCCGTAGATCGCTTTGTATGTTGGTAATCGTAAATTTATCACCCTGACCATTACAGGTCCACGTTGAGAATTATGTATAATCATCTTATTTTCTTGTCACTGATCTAACTGCATCAGTCATCAACGATTTCATCGTCGTGGTAATCATCAACAATTTCATCGATGAGGGACCAATAAACATGAATGTCCATGATGCCTCCTGTAAATAATCTCTGACAAATAGCAGCTGCTTCAATAATGATTTCTGAGAATTATTACCGGCTCGTTTTCCGCCAATCAGGATTTCTAGTCTATTAACATCAGTGAGGACGTTGCTGGGGCATGGAGTAATAAGACTACTTCCCTTGGTACCTGTACCAGGAGTGGCAATACCACTTCCAGTAGCGCCGGGGGTAGAACATGCATCTTGCTATTCTTCTTCTTCCTCACTTGTTGGTTTGACTGGTTGCTGTGATTGTTGTTTTTCTAGTTGTTTTAACCATGCAAGATAATAATCAATCTCACTGATAAGCTCAATATATCTTAAATCATCATTCCTGGCTTAATCGATGTTGTGGTAAATGCGAAATATCCATTTGAACCAGCTCTCGCGACTTATATTATCCTTAGCGTACTCGGGTTTCAGAAATTATTCTTTCATATTAAAACTACTCACGGCACTCACAGCTAATAGTCTTATGTTTTTGTCATTCCTGATATCAGTAATACTATTTTCGGTAAATTTATCAATTGACGTAGTTTTAACTTTTTCTTGTTGTGTTTCTGGTTCTGGTATACGATTTTTTATATTATATATTTCAGCATGGTCAATACCCTCAAGTATTTCTCACATTGGCTGAGCAGCAGCTATTTCGCCTGGAAGTGCTCTTAAAATCTTTTTTCTTCTTTAGTTCTTTTTACTATTTTTCCAATTGCTTCAGCGGTTTGCTCTAACGTTGGAAGAAGACCTTTGGTAGCCTTTGTAAATCTTTCGATAGCCTTTGTAACCGGTTTAAATAACTGTTTTGCACCTTATGTCACTTCCACCTGAGACTCCTAACGCGCTTGTAGTTGTTCCTTGACAGAATCAAGGACGAGGAGATATTTCTTAATTGCCTCTAGTCCCTGTCCAGCTCATTTAGATATGTGAGATTCCATAGTCAGTGTTATTATTGATATAATAATGATTTAATTACGTAAATACCTATAGTGATCAGAGATAACTGCAATCTTCTGGTTGTATTTAGCGGAGTTGATATCCACATTCTCGTTAAGGCCGCAGGAGTTGTTGCCGCTTGACACACACACAAACGCACTTTGCCTGATTCACATGGCATCAGTCATAGCGTGAGAAAATATTTATGCCATATAAAGGCAAGGAACCATTTCGTTTCTCTCGGGGGGGGGGGGGGGGGGGGGGGGGGGGGGGCACGACAAAGATTGACTTTCCGGGTAGGTAAACGAGTACTCAAACACAAGCGTCAAAGATAAAATAACCCAATTCGGTCGGTTAGAGGCATCGTTGACCTTTACGTAGGAAGCTTTATTTTCAAAAAAGGACTTCTCTAAAATGTTGTAGGATTCACAACCCACCCCCTGCTACTGATGTTGTTTCATTTGATACTGTATAAATAACTCATGACGAAAAAATCCAAACGAAGTCTTAAGAAATAACAGGAGAGAAGAAATTACTACATGCTTACTTGAATGAAGAGCTAGAGGAAGGGATACAATGAGGACAAAAAAGAAGAAAAAACAAAAGATCCGTAAAGGACAAAACCCATACAATCAAATACAAACTATATAATTGATAAGCAGCTCTAACATTTCTTTCAAAAATTTTAATTACCACTTAAATAGAAAAATAAACAACACTATATTTTATCATATTATATCATTTTGTCAAACATAAAATGACACCTTGAGGTACCAATGCAATTAGGTAGGGGCATACCCTGTAGGTTTCAGAAAAAAATAACAAGGTATGCCCCCACCCCCACCCCCTAAAAATATAAATGACTCAAGGATTCGACACTTATATGAGTTCATTATGATTTGGTTGAATCATTATTGTGGAGACACATAAGTAACCAATTTCCATTTCTTTAAATCTATTATCGAGTTTATTAACGGTGTCACGTTTGCTTGACCCGGCTATCAAGAAGTGTATACACTAGGGTAGTAATTTACAGCGCTTGATGTCTAAACATTGTGAAGCCTTAGAACTACACAGGGGAGGTAATTGAGGTCCAGTACGCGAACAGCACGCGTGACTTGTTGCCAGTGGCTGTCACTGATCTTGATTCACCGTAAGTGAAAGGGAAAATTGAAGCTGCGTGCTTGGATGGGCTATCACATGATGTCATTCTGGGATGTCGCCATGTGTTGCCACAACCGAACCCCGAAACCTGCTCACCGACGCCGGTGAGTACTGTATAAACTAGATCCAAGAGTCGATAGACGATAACGACGCCGATAGAAGTTACATCAACACTGATCAGAAACGTACATCCGGCCGAGTTGAGTAAGCTTCAGCAGGAAGACGCAACTCTTGTGCAATTGCATAAATACGCTGCAGAAGGAACGGAGAAAGAAACTCCGAATGGTGAAGTAAAGTTCGTGTACAAGAAAGGGATCCTGTATCGCCACGCAGGAAAGGACACAAGCACTTCAAGCAAGTCGTCGAGCCCAAGGAAGAAAACGTAGGAATTGCCAAGACGCGTCATCGTCGTCTTGTCAAGGAATTCTACTGGCCAGGGTTCCAGAAGATGTTAAGCGGTTCTGTCTCTCCTGTGACAAGTGTCAAGAATGGCACCGAAAACGGATCATCGACCCGTCCGCTTGAGGAGTACACCCCATATCAATGAACCATTTCGAAGTGTCCCGGTGGATTTGATCGGACAGATGAAACCCACGTCGGCACAAGGAAATAAGTATATTTCAACGGCCTTGGATTACGTTGCATGCTATCCGGAGGTTGTCGCGTCGCGTAAAGCAGCCGGAATCTTCTGCTGCCGAGAAGAACTACTCCGTGTCAGAGAGTGAATGCCTCGGAATTATGTTCGGGATATCATGGTTCAAGCGGTACTTATACGGGCGGAAGTTCATAATGGAGATTGACAACCTACCTCTCACCTATCTCACGCAGGCGAAATTGTTGAATGGACGCTTGATGCGATGGTCACTGTTCTTACAGCAGTACCAGATGTGGATCATACACGTGAAAGGAACCGAGAACGTAGGCACCGATTTCATGAACAGGAATGCTGAAATGGCATAGATCATGCAATAGTTAACCGTATGTTGTGCGCATATTCGTTTCTCTAGTCAGCGTGTTATTTTATTGCGTGTAGTAACGCACATTTGCATTTTGAGCAATTAAAGGGGAATAAAATCCCGATTTTATTCTCAAGCGTAGTTGGGTGGGGTGTAGAGTTTGCTCCCGGCTACCAAGAAGTGTATAAACTAGGGTATTATTACAGAGCTTGATGTCTAAACATTGCCGCAGGCTCGTGTTAAACCCTTATGCAAGGTTACAGTGACCTTCCAGCCAGGCTATAGTTCAGCCAGCTAGACAAAGGCTTGTAGTATTTACACCTGGGTGTTAAGTATTTGTTCAGAGATCAAAGGAAGCCCTCGGGGTGAACGGGGCTTGTTCTCATCCGTCCCCAGGTGGACAGACAGCAAGTGGACATTGTCCGCTAAGTTTGATTGGATCAGTTCACAGCGACATCCAATCGGAATTAAGACAGGGTGTGATTACAACTTAGATCCGAATTATAACTTTAAACTTGCAAGCAAAAAAGTTAGTGATGCCTAGACAGATCGTTGTGCAAATAGGGTTACTCCGGAAGCCACTCGTGATTTGGTAATAAAACTTAGAGCGGTAGATTCTAAGAGAAGGAAAGCTTCAAAAAGGTCAGTAAGTTATTTGCTCGACTTTTCCAAAACTTTAGGGCATCATAATTGTAATTATTTGTAGTATGTATACTCAAATACTGGGATCATTTAGTATGTAGAATTACCTTGGTAGTGTTTCATTTACATGCGTATTTGAGAAATGGGCTTGGGTTTACGTAGAGAATTATGTAGATGGTTAGCTTGTGGTCATATTAATTTTGTAATTCGCTATTAGGTTACTTTATAGTAACCAGTACATTTAGTAATACAGTGTGTTAGAGTTTACGCATGCTTGAATTGTGAGTTTGGGAAAATGACTGAAGTATGTAAGATTAGTTACAATAGATGTGCGAATATATCAGAGCATGGATATTTGAATCTTTGTATGAGTTGTACTGTAAAGAAATGCGTCTGATTATTGTGTTATTGTTAGTATAATGGTATTAGGAGTATGTACTGATGTGAAGCAATTTATTGTTGTCTGTATAAGAGTAATTGATACCATGCTTTTATTATGTTGTGTTTTACCATACAAGACCGTATGAGTATTTCGATGTGAATGAATGTGTGAGCGAAGAAATTTAATAGCCATTATCTGATGATAGGCTGTGTGCAATGTGAGACGAAATCGCTAAGGAAACATAGTGTACCGTCCTTTTGTTTTCACAGGAAGTTTTTTTTGGAGGGGGACAGAACTTCCGGCTCAGTTGAGTCCCTAGTCTCTAAGAGGGGAGACGGAAGTGAGACTGGCAGAGCAGTCGGAGTCGACAAAAGGGTAGTCGGCAGAGAGAAGGTGGAGAGAAGGTGGAGGAGGAGGAGAAGCAGTCTGGAGGAAAAAATAGAGGAGGAGGAGAAGGAGTATAGATAAATGGAGGAGGAGAAGGAGTATAGAAAAGACGAGGAGGAGGAGGAGAAGGAATTATGATAGGAGAGAAGAATACACAGATGAGTAGAATACAATGATAGGTGGAAATCTCTCACACAACGAATCAAATGATGCAATAGGCTATTAGAGGGTCGAGCGGAAGGAGTGTACTTGAGAAATTGAATCAGTTGACTATTGAATTGTTATTAAATTGTTATTCATTGAATTTCACCCTTCTTGTATATTTAATCATTTAACCGTCGGCATTGCTGACTGGGGGCTCGGAGCTGTACATCTAACTTTCACTAATTCAACTAAAATAAAATATTGGGAGCACCCCATCCTCAATTCGCCACAACCAATTCTCACCGTGGAGGCATCCTTCACAAACAGTTTAGACTACCTACAGGGGCTGCTTATAAATGAAATTACAACTATCATTAAATGGTTATAGTGATGGAGGTCCAATACTCAAACAGTGCAAGACACAGACTCTGTCAGTTAAGATGGGGTAGGAGCAGGATCTGTCTCACCCAGCCCCTACACTGCAACTATCAGGATCAGCATCTTACATTGAAGGACTGTAAGTCCAATTGTAATAATGTTAGTCTTTGACCCCCCTCCCTGGGCAATCCCTATATCCATTTACCTATAGTTTTATATTCAATTGTAACAAACTATAGTGAAAGCACTGAAGCCCAAATGTTCTTCTTGGCAGATTTTGACTTTCCCAGCTATGTTTTGTTTTCAAATCTAGTCAAAGAAAGAAATAATTATCTTCAGAAAAACCAAAGATGTCCTATTTGATTCTGTCAAATCAATTTATTCAATTTTTATTTTGTTTTAAAGGCATGCAGTGCACATGGCTTCCAATTCAGTGTTTACATTAGTTACTTTGCACATGATTCTATTTATAGAAGTTAATATTAATTAGTTCTCTGTACAGTTTATACAGAAATAAAAGCAACTGGGTATGATTACATGGTTATGTTCAGACCAATGGAAATCTTCCCTACATTTATCAACTGATGCAGCTGCAATAACGTGAAATAACATACCTGAGGATGAGGTCACTGACATGGTAGCATTTTCTGTAAAAAAAATATCAAAGATTTGTTGAAGACAAATTCTGAATAAAATAGCATCCATTTATATCGTTTAAAGAATTCCAAATAAAACTTATTTAAAAAAAATGAAATATAGATCAAATGTGTCTACAAGCATAAAATAACTGCTATAATTATGTGCACAGTTCTGTCATATAGATGAATTTACAAAGACCATACAAAATCTGATCAAAAAATTTACTGGTAACAAACTAATGAGATACAAGATTACCTCAGCAATAGGCATACATCTTGCTCATAATCAAACTCAAGCACTTTAAAAGATTGATGAAAACTATATCTGAAATAGAAATATAAAAGTAAAGTGCTGCAATAACAGTGAATCAAATGCAAGAGCTTGGTCGCAATTATGCTCATCAAGGTTTTCATGATATTAGATCACTGAGTAATTTTGATCAAAAGATCACTCTCCCATTAAAACCACATTCCCAAGTGTGATAACAACCTGAGCCAATCAAAAGCAAAATGAATATGTGAATGTCATCAAGATCACATATCAACATGCTTTCCATTTAAGATATTAACCTCTACAGCTGTTCCTAAACGGACAAATGATAATAATAATAATAATAATAATAATAATAATGATAACAATAATAATAATAATAAAATCTTCAAGTTCAGAGTGTTACCCAATTTCTTTCCAAAACTTAAACTTACTAAGGGCACTCTATTATGTTCAGTTATCTACAGGTACAAGATAAAATGATGTTAAGTACTAGGTTTGTTAAATATTATCTCATAGATGCAAGCTTAAGCAAAAAATAACTAAGATGAAAGTAAAGAAAATGTGGAGGATTACAAGAATGTATGTGTGTATTAATCATACTGTTGCATCACATAGCATTTAGTATATGAGATGTTACAAGGTTCTAGGTGTACATGTTAACAGCAACCTAACATAGAATGAACAGACTAGGCATGTTATGATAAAGGTATCTTACTACTCTGGAAAGAGAAAGTGTTTCTCCGAGCAAGGATCAATCCAAAAATAATTACAATAATACTGTATGAGTTAGCTGCTGCCAAACCTTAGTAACCTAAACAAGCAAATCAGACTTCAGAAACTGGATTTAGTGAAAATGAAACAGATGCCCACTGAAGCCAAAACTAGAAATGGTTTCAGTGAAGGAAAGGATAATTATGAGAAAATCAAAACTTAAGGTACAAGATTTCAAATTAAGTCGGTCTTTCAGTGTCTCAAAAATAATGTCAACACACACCAAACAAATCCAAATTTGACTTTGGTGCACTGTTTCAACAAAACGTTTCAAAATCTCTCTCCCCCCCCTCCCCCACCGGCCAAGTACTTTCAGAAAGTATATATTCTTGCCTCCTTACATGGAATGTTTACCAAACTTGGTGAAAGAAACATTACCACAATACGTTTCATCAAAAACTAAAGAAATACTATATGATCATCAATGATTAATCAATATATTCGCTCTTCACACACATTTTCTTAAGCTTTCTTTTTTTTCTGTTTCTTTAAAAGTGTTGCAAGCATGGGATATTTTTTATAAAACTTGCAAATATCTGTACACAATCTGTGTGGATATTGTAAAATAACTGAGTTACCCTCTAAAAACAAAGGATTATTATTATTATTATTATTATTATTATTATTATTATTATTATTACTTTTGAGACAGAGCTGAAGAGATCAAAGTTTTTAACCTTGAATATATTGTTACAGAATTGTGAAACATACTTTCTGGCAGTAGCCTTCGAGAATAAAATTTTAATTTCTTCATCATAAGGGTTTTATTGCGTTTCAGCAGGAAAAAGGAAGAAAACTTTGCTCATATAAATGTGCCTCAGCAGTGCTAAAATAATCAGCACAACGACTGGGGCTCCTGTAATTTAAATAAGGAAACTTCGATTACGCTGATGATATGCGGAAATTTATTTTTTAGATGTCGACCTGTCATAACAGTGTCATGCAAAATACACGATTGTTACTCCAAAACCCCTGAAAAAGTTGTTTAAACAAATACGATTTTCAGTAATCTTCAAAGATAGAACAAAACACCACTTAAGTATATGCCTATTATATCTGTGACTTTTAATTGCCTCTATTTAATTTACCCAAAGTAAACAGTCGTGAATGGAGCTGATGTAGAAGTATCCTTTGGGCAATTTAAATAGAGGCAATTTAAAGTCACAGAGGTCAGGTATAAACCACTATTTCATGTATTTCATAATAGGCTTACAATAACTAGTGTAAAGTGTTTGAAGACTGTAGTGGTTGAGCCCAGTGAGCTAATTTGCACAGGAAAAAGGATCACAAAGTAGAACAAGCCAATGCAGGTAAATCAAACTGCTGCTAGATGTGTGTAGCGAACAAAAGTGATTGCATATCATGATATTAAATGAGAAAGTTTAAGCCTTCTGTATTAAAGATTACTGACAAGTTTGTGAACAGCAGCACAGTTTCATTAAGTTGGATTTTACCCCATTAATAAAAAGAAAAGCTTGATTATTTCAGTTGTTGGAATGGTGTTCAAATGTGATTCATTTTTGAAGGTGATTTAGGAAACAAAGCAAGCAAAATTAATTTTCAGAATTCTTGCTTGACAGAGTTTTACTTTGTAAAGCATGCCAGCCAAAAAGAAAGACGGGGGAGGGGGCATTTAATTCTTTGCACATATGGTGAACAACATATTGACATACGTCATTCCTGTGTGTACCACGTCTGTTGAAATAGGAGTACCACCTGTAACATATTCGGCATGCTGAAATAAACATTCTACTTAGTTCTCTTTATTATTATTCATTATCTTAATCTTGTTAAATACTAACTATTAATTGACCTATGCTTTTCAGGATGATTTTAACCATGAAATAGATTGATTGAAGGAGAACAATAAGCACACAATTGTGTTTGTACAGTTGATTGGTGATGATAAAGTGTTACCACCCGACAGGGGCATTTCATTGTAGTCTGGGCTTGTGGAATTTGAGTCATGGCTTGTGAGTTTTTAAATGTTCTTTAACTACTGTCCTCCATCTCTCCTGCATCCCACTACTACCATTACGATGAAGATGAGACTGACAAAAGGCGAATAATTCCTTGGAATATAGTGAGAGCACACTGATGCTGGATGTTAGATTGGCACCATTTTTATTGAGAATCATCATTACACATCTTTTAGTCACATCCAATAACAAGATTTTTAACATAAATGCTGTTGCATGTTGCACCATCAATATCTTGAGACTATTTCAACATAACACATCAATATCTTGGACTATATTTCACCGTAACACTTCAATATCTTCAAACATATTTCACTATAACATGTCACTATCTTGGACCATATTTCGCTCTACTGAAACTGACATATAGATGCATGTTAGGAATAATGATTTTTATTACATTCTTTTAGTATCTGTAACAATCTTTAAAAAAAGAAAGGGATGGACAAACCATGAGCAGCTTCTGTATATCATATGTCAAAGAATTTGCCAAATAAAAGATTTCATTGCTTATCTCATCATTTTAGCAAACGTTTTGTACAAGAATGTTCGATAATGCTCATCCAAAATATAATGGCTATTATTTATTATTAAGTCAACAATCTTTATTTTTCAGAATGGGCACAATGGATTTCATAAATAGTTTCATGATTTTCATGCATTTCTTCATTTTTTTTCTGAACTCAAGTGAATGATACAATTTTGTTTTCAGTTTATGGCCATCATACTGTTTATGAAGGAGTTGCTGCCAAATCTACACGAAGTGATTTTTAACATTTTTGTTACATCTACCAAGAATTAAATACATTTAATGAAGTCACTTCGTTGATCTATGCTATTTTGATTAGACTTTTCCAGCAACATGCTCAGAACCACACTTGTTACAAATATAATACAATAATAATAATATGAATGGTTGCATACAACTAATCAAGTGAATGAATAATAATAATGGAAAGAAAGAAAAATAAATATTTAAATTTTTAATATATTATTGTATTAAAATATATTTTGCACATATGTTTAAAATACAAATATATTTTGTTTAAATTTTACCATAAATAAAAAAATGAGATTAAATAAATCTTTCAAAACAGTTATGAAATAATTAGATAGCTGAGATAAAGAATACTAAGAATTACACACACCGTTGAAAATATATTAGAAACTTTCTGATCTGTCAGATTTTCAAATAAAAGCTCAGAAAACCTGAACATCCACGAGATAGAATGCAACAATTTGGAGTTCCAAGTTCTACTGCACACAATTTCTTGAGAAATGGCTTATTCCAAATTGCCACCCAACACAGTGAATGAAATATGAATGGTTTGCTTGGAAGAAAATCTAGCCACCATGACCTGTAGCCACCTGGGTTCAATGCAAGTAGAATATCGCAAAAACTGCCTGGATGGCAACTATTTTGAATTGTATCAATCCGTTTACAGTGTTTCCCTGAATTATCTCCTAAGGAGAGGGCTTGTGTTTGCAATGTAAACATCACTTGGTGTCAAAAATGAATTTTGGACATGAAAAATTCAGTTGTAAATTTGGGGTTTGAATGCACAAACTTACTTTGCTATTAACTGCCATTGACATGACAGGTTAAGTGAATATTTGTATGCTTTATTTTATAATGGCTATCCCAAAATATGGACATTTGCCTCACTTGTTTATTTTATTTTTCATGATCTTTTTATATTAGGCAGGTGATGCAACAATACATTTATGCATACAGATTGTCTCTTGCACAATTAAGTAAAACTGTAGCCAGTCACATCTGTTAGATAATGTCTAAATATGTGATATGTACACAACTTTTCACAAAAACTAATTGAGCAAAATGTTTAAGAAAAACATCAGGCTTTTATTGGTGCAATCAGCCACATCTGTTATGATTTTTTGCTTCTTTGCATGTATGTAAGTAATTGTTATGCATTAACCTCATTATACTACCTTCCTTTTTCAACATACCAAACTCTGCTGTATGGAAGTCTTCTTTGAGGGGGTGGTAACTGGGTTTTGCACCACAATGTTATAGCTTTTCCATTCTGATAAAGTAGCTCTTTTTGGGCGTCACTTGCTAGAGATATGTGAAAGGAATTGGGATTATAATGTATTTTTTTTTTTATTTTTATTTTTGCTTTTAATGTAGCTGTTGAGCTCAGCACTACTATTCTCTTTTATTATTATTATTATTATTATTATCATTATTATTATTATTATTATTTCAGAACAGACCCCCCCCAAAAAAACCATTTCCTAACCTGTCAGAGAAATGATAAAAAAATATACTACTATGAATGGTGAGAACAGCCAATGAAACAGTCTTGGAAATAGTGATGCATGTTGCATTTTGTAGGCCATATTTTGGGGAAGAAAAACGTATGTTTTAGCACACTAAATTTCCTCTTTCATGACCGCACTATGTATCTACATCAGAGATTCATATCTCACACATAAGTGATAATACAAAATGTATTAATGTCATGTATATATCTTGAAAATTCTATGGTTAGTTCTTAAAGGGAAAAAAATCTTAAAAATAAGTAGCCGAATGTGTTGGACATAATATTTGAGCTAAATGCATCCTATGAAATAAATTCTGCATTGGGTTTATGCCATATCTATGTTCATTGCTTTCTTATAGTTCAGCAGTCGTGTAGAGAGAACTTGCTTATAATTTCCTGTTAGTTTGCATCACTTGATTTCCTCAAAGCAGTGTAAAAAAAAAAAATACTTCTTTTGATAGCTAATATGTAAGTTGTCGAAAGAGCGGATCGTTCTTTCCTCTTGGAATACCGATTCACCTAGCCAATGTGAGAGCAGTTGAACTTACTCTGTTATTATCAACTGAAGGTAAAGGTACTTTCCTTGTCATTCATGGATTTTCAAAATATTCATGTGATTGAAAACATTCTAATTAGTTACGATAATTTACTACAGTTAGCAAGATAGGTTTTACTTTGAAATTCTTATGTTTTCATTGAATATTAAACGTGCTTCAGTATCACTTGTTTATTCTTTTCTTTTTGCAAGTCTCAATTTGCATGGTGAAATGTTAGGATATTAGGTCAGTCATGCTGAAAGAAGCAATAATTTGGACAACTTCCAGATACTTATTCTGATCTAAGTGCACACGAGATTTTGGTTGACAGATTTAGCTTCTGCAAGAGTTGTTTTGTGGTATGTACTTATTAACACCTAAATAACTGAAATACGTCCTGTCTTTAAGTGAATTTTCTACTGTTAATGTTTTTTCTGTTTCTTATTGTACTATTTACTGTCATGTTGTAAACTGCAAAAATCATTAAAATCATTTATAAGTGAATGGGAGTCTCAGGAGAAATTTCTCTTTTAAATTGTGCAGAGTATTTATATATGTATGGTCAATTTCATTGGTCATTTGTAATTGAATTTATTTGATGTGCCACTTTGTATGCTTAGTATGGTCCGACAAAGCAGTATATTAGTTCCAATATGGCCTATTATTTGCTGATTAAACTTTGATCTCTCCCAGTTGACTACTGTTACGACCATGTAGTTTAATCACTTGTGTCTTAAAATTTGAATTCTTTCTATTTCATTTTTGTATCATTAAATATAATTATTATTGTGATGATGATTATGTTCACAGGGTCTGACATTTTGAAAGAAACGTCGTGTTTATTTAGAACGTAAATATGACTCTTAGGATTTTGAAAGCAATTGTGTTTAGATTGCTGGCTTGATAAACAAGCTAGGTAAGTGATTGGTTGTGGCCAAAGTCATTTGCCAAGCATGTATGATTATATCGTGTAATGCGATGGTGAGATTTTGAAATCGCCATGCGTTCTTCGTGCGTGTGCATGAAATGACATTTTCGTTCAGTTTAAAAACTCAGGTATCTGTGAAATAGTCAGTCAGAGTCATATTTTAACACCTTGTAGAGTCGTTCATATACCTTGAGAAGAAGGTATTCTTTTCTGGTGCTGGAAAGAGTTGTTCATTTGTGTGTCTGTAGAGCGAGATATCTATTGTTGTAGATGACAGCTATAGTTCATCTACTTTTTAAACAATAATTATTTTCCCTGGAGAACTATACACAACTGGCTTTGGACAAAGACATTTAGTGAAATTGATTCTAAATTGGAACAGAACAATACAAACTGTGATTCAAAGTGAAAATTCTGGACATTTGTGTAAAAACTTCGACTGACGTCATCATCCACCATCTTGGAACGGAATTGAGATTCAGACTAGCTTCAATTTGAAATGTTTATTGATAAGACTTATATGTTTTTTCACAATTCTAGGACAAATGTTTGGATTTTCTTCGCAAATCGTAAGTACTATTTCATATTTTCACCTTTTCACCGTGTTTTCTAGGGAAATAAATTATTTTTGTTAAAACTTACAAAGCTTGTTGTCTTCGCTCTTTTCTTTATGTTACTTTAAACGAGCCGATACGTAACACTACACTGTTGTGGTTACCACACACCACACACACCAACACAACACTGATAGTTATTACCAGAACAATAATGAATGGTTAGAAACTGTTTCTTTTTATATTAGACTAAAATTACTTCTAAGGCACTGGTTTACTTTGTTGTGTGGTTTCTTTATGTTAAGGTAGCTAGAACAGTTTAGACAGCATTTTTAACGTTTGTCATTGACAACTAACACAGTATTTTTGTCATTCATTCTTTAATATTTAACTCCAAAATCCTTTCTCAGCATTCAAGCAGTGCTGTAAAGAAATTTTGATTCTGCCCTGATGTTATAGGTAGAAGTTCCCAACTCGTAGATCGCGACACAAATCAGGGTTGAGGATATTCTGAAGGGTCACCAGGACCATTTTAGGGTGGCAAAAGTTATCAGAATGTGAAAACGAGGTTTCTTCTTCAAATACATAACCCAATCATAATACCTTAGGAGAACTACTATTACTTCACAAGTCCAGCCCTCCCAGATGCTACTTTTAGCTGAACGGAGCTAAAGTTGTCTACCGACCTATGTGCCGGTCGGGCAGAGTGATACAAGTCAAAAAGTGTATCGGTTACTACTTTCGCTCATGCCAAAAAAGCACACCCTCATCACAAGACACCTCATAAAAGCCAGAATCTACGTGGAAGATATACCACTACAAGTCAGAGGAGTTTTTCACTTCTAAGGAAAGAATCCTCCATCTACATTACAATTGTTTTATCTTTCTATTATGATCAAGCTCTGCCTTTACAAGTTGCTAACACTTTATCTTCATCACTTATTCAGGTACTTGCACGGGGAGCCTAAGTTACTTCACTTTCAGTTCGGACTATAATTATTTTATGCGTGCAAGTCTCTTGTGTTTATAAATTTCCTATATATGTGTAATTCCATTACGTATGGATACATATTGGTAAGTTTCTATTCAAAGCGTCAGGGCAACAGCTTCAATGCTTCTACTTGTACGAGCAGTCTCTGGGCCGTTTTCCTCACAAGTATTGCCTCATAGTGGATATTGTCGCACCTGCTTTGTACGTCTCTATAAAGGTGCCTCAGTTTCCTTTTCTGTGAGGGTATTTTTTGTGTGTAATGTAGACACTCATGTACATTTCTGTATTTCTTCCATTCTGGTCGGACAGGTACATATCAGCGTTCGATATATGGTTGATTTTTGATGGTTTTTTAGTCGCATCCTGCTCATGCATGTTTCTATGGGCGACACTTAAGTCATGTTCATCTGCATAAAAGTTCCATCATTTTTAACGAGCGTGGGTAGCGTGTGCGACTTCACAAGATAGGTTCAGGGTTCTTTTTTTTTATATTTCTGCATGTCTTTATGCTGTTAGGAAACTCCTTATATATGTATTATTCTGTCTATTCTGGTACATACAGGTGAGTTTCATTTACCATGGTATCCTTAGCCTTAGAATGCCATACTTATATTTTTACCTGTATGCTTTATTGCTTTATTAGAATGTCCGTTATAAATTTCTGGGCCAACCTTTTAATGATTTTCGCTCTGCACGGATATTGCGTTCTAAAGACAGGTGCAGGGTTAGGTCTGTTTTGTGCTACAGATTAGAACTATTGGCAAAGCGCAAACAACATACACTCAGGCCAAAGACGTCACCAGTCTACATGCAGAATTTTTCTCAGTGTGAAATTTTATGGGGACAAGTGAGATAATTCAACCTACCATTCAGACACGAAGCGCCAGACATTGACATGCTCTGAAAAGCTCTGGCACCCAAGCCACCATAGAACTCAGCTTTCTTGGAACTCCCTCTATCTTGCCTTCTCGTTGTCCAACTTAATTCGTCATGTGGAACAGCAAGGAACAGAGCTAACAAACAGCAAAGTTCCCTCTCATTCAACAGACATACAGACAGGTTACATGGATCAAATATACCATAACCTGTCACAACTGATGATCCTAATGATATCCTCCTCACACGGATAGCTTATTTCTGTTACGACCGGCCTTGGCCATATACCAGGGATCGTAGAGGGCCAAACATCAATATTATGGGCTCAATCAATAACAACCCGGCTTCCAGGACATTGACTCTGACTATTGTAAACATGTGCACGGACCAGTCTAACTCTCATACCACCTCGAGACACTCATTCAGCATGATGCCACGAGTAGTTCCTCACGCCTCAACAGATGTTACTTTACAATTTCTCCACCCTCTTCCATGCGACAAGCCACTTTACTCAGGGACTGTTTGGAAGTTATGGTTCTAATTTAAGACATTCTATGAGTTTAGTGAGCGTCAGACCTCATCACCATTCGTCAGCTAAATCTCAAGCGTTGCAAGGGACCTTAGCCTCACCTCAAAGAACCAAGATGATTTTGCTTGTTCTCAAGTAACGACATCTTCATATCAGTCATTCTGGAGAGGATGACCATTGTGAAAGCCTTTTTCACCAGTGGCAGGAATATTTGCATGGTAAAGGAGTTCTCATTCTGTCTGACAACTCCACAGTCGTGGCTTATCTCAAACGACAAGGAAAATCCCAATCCTACAGTAGTGAATTATCTCCAACGATAAGGAGGACCCAAATCCCGAGACCTTTGCATGATCTTGTGGACCTTTCTGACGTGGCGTTGTCATTAACAAAGCCACATTCGCCATATCCAGGGACTCCTCAGCGTACTGGCTGACTCTTTGTCATGGAACAATCAAATGTCAATCAATTAGCCGGGTCAAGGCTCCATAGGCAACCATGCATGCGAAGAATCCCACCAAGTTAATCTTGTAGGTGCTGTCGTAGATCCAGAAAATGATGGGCCATCGATATCGGCAGAGGAATAATTGCCCACGACACAACACATGCATCTATTAAATTATTTCCATTTAAAAATCACGTATTATATAAGCATGTGCGACAATCATATAAACAGTGACACATGGTATACTCACCCGCTCTACGCCAATTACGAGTGCAACTCCGAGGGAGTCATTCGCCATCAGCAACGTTAGATGCCACTCTGCGCCAACATCTATCGCGGATACGAGGTTGTCACCATCAGCACTGGTATATCGCCCGACGAAGGGACTCTCGAATATTGCCCTATCACCCGCGTGTTTGTCCTCGTTCTTCGATTTGTGTACGAGGCTGTCACGCAGACGCGCTTGCCGCCGGCAATGCTATGTTATCACCGCGGCCGTAATCGACTCAACAATTTATTTGATAATTGGCAAATTATCCCGCAGTCCGACAATGCACGATGCAGCTATGTGCGCCACTCCACGCAGCATATTCTAGTAATAGCCACGCGGGTGAGCAAGGCCGCTACTGCAGACGTCGCGAACGAGCCCGTCGCAGAGCAGCGATGCTTTCCATCGATATCATCGTGCAGTTCGCACGATGAGGCTCATACCTGTCGACCTTCGCGGCGCAATGACATGAGTCAAAACTATCTGTACACGCGATGACAGACACCGATACGCGATCAGCCGCGTGTCCACATAACCATCCTATGCAGGCCATCGACACCAATACGAAAAATGCCTGGAGGCGATCAGCGCTCTCGTCCGGATACGATAAATCAGGATCATTTTGTTTTTGTCGTCGGCGGCGTGCAACGGGCGGTCACGAGTCTCCGGTGGGCGCAGTCGGCGGCGCTGGAGCAGGTGACGCTGGTGGCTTAAACGGGGACAATTATCGATTGACAACGACGACGGTAACCTGGCACGTTGGCGGATATCGCCACCCGCTGGTCAAATTTTAGCTGATCGCGCAGTGACAAAAATTTATTCTGGGATATTAATTTAAATGCTGACTCGGGATCATTGTAAACCATCTGTAGGGCAGCTCAGCAGAAGTTTTTGGTGCGGCGACGGATTGCTGATACTAAACGCAACTGTGGCGACCCGTCGGCGACCACCGTCTGCGCGGTAAATGCCTCGTATACATAATTGTAAAAGGGACTCAGTTAGCGCGATTACGCCAACGCCAATAACAATTCGTGGACTGTAGCTGTAACACAATGAAGTAAACAAATCCGTTCTCAGCCACAGTCTCCTGTCACATGTATTGGATGTGTATTCATAACCGGTGTCCTAAGCGCCAATGACACGTATGGGTACATGCCACGGTTTATTCTGCCAGGGGTTTGGATCCCAATCTACGTCGATCGCATATATGGGACCCAACCCATGCTTTATTCCAAACGGTAATCGCCAATCCGTGTTGGGATCAGCATTAAATTGTACGCAGATCTCCAGATACTCTGGATAATCATAGTTAAATTAGAATAAATGATAACCAATCGGTGACGTCACCATTGGGCTGACGTTCTCGACCACGACGGTCTGTGGCGAGGGCACGATATGTCCCTGGGTAATTCCACCAGCTGTTGTCGCGCTGTTAAAGAAAAAATTGAGCTGTGATTGAAAGAATGACATCGTCGTCGACGACGACTTGAGATACAGCCATGCCTCTGTTATGCGATTGATTACTATTACTCGAGCGGACGTACGTCAGGGTTTCCAACCACGGATAGTCGCTTATGTTTCTGTTGGCGTAGGCCGCTGTTAAATGAAATAGCTACTCAAAGCAGAATGCTTTGTCGGGCTCAGAGAATATCTGCAAGGGTTTTATATCAGCCGTAATTTACTGAGCAACACCCCGTGGATATATTCTCTGCATCCGTCGGCACTTTGGTGATCACCCATGGCTTGGGTGAGTAGTTTGCGGAGGCAGCCGCCTGCTGCGTCTTGTTTATTTCGGTGACTATGTAAGCGCGCATTGTTTTACGGTGTCGCGTGCCGTTGCATCCGACGAATTTACAAACGGCTGCGTCGTCTTATCATATTCGTCAAACACAGCTTGCATGTGCAGGACGATTGGGTCGCCCAGTATCCTATAGAGAGCTACAGCGCCCATATTCTCAACCTTGGTTTGGCCAATGGCTAGAGATAGGTCCATTATATAACAATGGTAAATCTCATATTATCGGGTGTGTTATGCGACGACATAATAACTCTGACGGACACCATTGACAGTCAACGCGGTAACCTAACGCTCTCGCTCGAGCAATTTTCGTATGTCGATACTAATATAATCTCACTGGGCCGTCAGTTGAATATTTGACGGTTATTGCAATGTGGTTACGCTCACCGCTGAGATAAAAAAAGAGCGTCTCGGGGTTCGACGCCGAATACAAAGAGGCCAATGTAAAATTTCCTCTGCATGTTCTATTGCATCTCTCCGTCGTGTTCTGAAACAACCACTGACATCTGTCATTTTATCGTGATGGCATTTTCTCATGCTATATTATTATTATTATTATTATTATTATTATTATTATTATTATTATTATGATGATGATGATAATGATGAACATACAAATTTTATCTCCAATTTGAAAAAATACAACCAACTAAAGAAACCGAAAAATGACAATGAGTTGCATATATATTTTGAAAGCATATATAAGATAAATAAATTTATCCGAACCATTGCCGCATTGATGGAGAGATGAAAACGCAGAGTGAATTTTATACTCAACCCCGGACACAATTTCATTTCAATCTCGCGACGACGTTGGAATAGATCGGTGGGGTGATGATCGGTGAGATCGATATGGGCGGTAAGTGGGTTCTTGGCGTCGGTACAATTTATTCGGATTCCACGGGAAACTCGGCGTCGCTGTTTCAGGTTGACACCATCAGCAATCAAAAGCTATCGATGACTAGTGGGAAGCTGACTGGCAACGTGACTATTTCGAACAAAGCGCAAGTCGTTGTATTACCAACATCATTTTCCCCCGCGGATCTCGCAGAAGCTGTCAACTACGCGTAGATGAGCACCGTGCTAACGTCATACGTGGTAACCTCCGGCGATTCAATGACGGCCTCGTCAAATATGGACGGCGTGCAGACCGTATGCCTTGGCCAAAGTATGGCCGAGTTGGGCTTTAACAAATGTCCGGTGAAATTAACGCTGAGGGTTATTACGTCGCTGATGCCCATCTTGGGTATCAACGCAATGGCGGTCTGCGTGTTCGCGATTACCTCACAGTGAAGGTTGTTGGCGTTGGCGAATAGCTGAACGCACCTATGGACGCATTTAACAAAAACTCCGAGAACCTCAAAGCACTCGTGGGAGCGTGGGCTACTTCAGCAGAAATATGTTTGATGAAATATGCCACTGAGCTCGTCGAGGATTATGTCGTATGGGGTATCGCCGACAACTATGCAAATATTTAATTCGCATAGTCGTCGGCGATACCCCATCAGTCTTGCCCGGGCCACACGCCGATGCGTCGGCGACTGTCAGCTGGTCGGCTGGTGGTAGGCGGCAAGCAGCTCCGTCGAGATGCGTTGGAGGCTCATAATAAGTCTCCGTGAATGTCCGCGAAATTATATCTCCGATGAACTCTTGTAGGTATACTCATCCAGGTGCTCCCGCAGTGTCTTGACAAGAAACGTGACGAGTGCCTCTGCGTTCTCGGTCAGCAGTCGCTCGCAGATTTTCTCGTCGGTGAGTTCCTTGTCAACCGCTATGTCGACTTCGGTGATTTCATTGCTGGACTTGTCAGAAAAGCGAAATATGCTATAGCCGTTTATGGCATCGTCAAGGTCCTAGGAGGCCACACGAATGTCGCCGGCAATCTTCATGTGGTAACTCCAAAGTTAAAACGCGTTGTCGCCGTCGCCCATCGACATAAGAAAGCCGCCAACGTCTTCGCCAATCTCCATATTGGTAAATTTCATGTGGGCCGATGACAAATTGAGGATTGTTCGTGCAACCCCGGTGGTGTCCAGCCGCAACTTGGTGCGCGTGCCATCTCCGTCAACGACTATGTGAGTTCCGCTCACCATATCATTTCATGACCATACAGCTGCTTTTGACTATTATGATCAGTGGCTGTCAATCGTGGAAGTGACTGAAGATATTGCAATATGAGATCGGTCGACGCCGAAACGCCAACACGCCGCTGACGATCGTGCAATTCAATTCGAAACTATTTGAAGAGCCCGATGCTGCCGTCGACGACTTTGCGAGCTTTTTCGGCGACAACGGCGAGGTCTCCATCTCTACCGTTATGGTGTTCGACTGCGCCACGTCATCGGAATAGGCATCGGCGATGTGAGTCGGCTGGACGAGTAGCTCAGATGGCCGTCGGAAAAAACTGCGTTCTTTTTGAGTACGCGACATCCAGCTGCTTATCGGCCTGGCCGGGTGCCGGTTGCATGCCTGTTATTGACAGCACGCACAGGCCCTCGTTGACGTCGAAGTGGTCGGTGTCGACAAATCCGTGGTCGGCGAGTCTCTGGTGTATCGCGCTGTTGCCCTTGAGACTTTCTCTCTTGGTCACTGTGACGCGGGCCACGCAAATATGATACACGTTACAGGTCTTAGAAACAAATAAGCGATCCTCATTGTACTGTACGCAAAAGTCGGCAAACAGAACGGGAGAAATCGTCGTTGTCTTCGTAGTCGAGGACCGCATGCCGCCGGCGATTATCTTTGATTATCTTGTGAATCATATCGCGGCCAACCAGAAGTGGATAATACACGTCGTAGTGCTCGCAGTTCTCGAATACCAAAACACGCGTGTAGAGGTCGTGGATGACGATATTGTTTCCGGCAACGCCGTTGACAGTGATGACGGGGGATAACTGCTCATCATCGTTATATAATACATGAATATTTCTGTGATAAAAATATTAAAGTAATGTTGGTGACCGTGTGTATTTCGTCGCCATTAAATCAGTCAACTATATATAACGATGGCGGAAGGCGGAGAAGTGTTCTATGACCCTATTGAGGTTCAAACATTCCGATAGGATACTAGCGATGACGGAGGCATGGTTTTCAGGTCCGTCTTCGACCGCTAGCGAGATAAACGAGCAGGTGCCCACCGAGAATGTACAGGCGCAACTTGATAGTAGTTTGAAAAGATGGGGATTCTAGACCAAACGCAGCTGAGCCTTTTTATCTTATGGGATAAGGGCTATAGACTATCTGAACTATGAGGTAATGCATGGGGGTTCTGTACCAAATGTATGAAACCCATGGTATTCTAATGATAAACCATGGGAGTTCTGGTGGTGATCATCACATTGATGTAGGTTTTGTATCATGGGTGTTGTAGACCATATAGTGGTGATAGTGAGTGAACATAACCGATGAGGTGATGAATGTTTGCATCACAGGAACTGACCGGGGCCTGATGTTTTCGTGTCCAAACACCAACGTTGAAACGCCATCGGAGCAGTATGGTTTATCGTCGAAGGTGCATAACGTGGAAATCCTGTGTCCTGTGAAAGTTAACATCGTGTAATAGTGGAGACCACCATCCAGGGCCTCCCTGTAAATCGATTGTGGCAATTTTTCTGACAACGGCCTTTTAAATGCATTTGACCGTTTTCTTAACCGCGTTTGTCCATCTTGATACAGTAGATTTTGGATTGCAGACCGATAAACCCCGCAATGGGCGCACCGTTACACTCGTCTAGGAACTTTCCTTGGACCTTTTTATTGTCTGCGCAGTAAAACGGACTATGTGGGTAATCGCTGCGATATAAAAGTTCTTCGTGGTCAAACTTGTCCTGATAAAGATCCTCCGTCTGAATTTCGTAGACAATAGAATCGGTGTCGGTCATGAGCAGATGAACGCAAGCTGACTTGATGAAGCCATAATGGAAATCCAGGATGTGAATTTGTACAGATCAATTACTGGAGCTCCTACGTACACAGTTTGTCAAGTTTTAATGGGGTTTTCTAGATTCGATATCCACCAGGTGTTCGTCAAAAATATTCATGTGGAGGAAAGCATCTGACGAGACAAGCTTATCCCGGCGGCGCACATCGTTGACGATTTAAATTTGTTTGCATTTTCGGATATTTTCCATGGTCTTACCGAAGATTCTATTGTTCATTAGCTTGAAAAAAATCCTTTCAAAGTCCGTGGTGGCCATCGCGCGCTGTTGCGTGTTAAAGTCAATGTAACTTTTCATTCACGGTGCCTGATTACACTTTAGTGAGCGATGAACTTTGTCAAGCACCAGCCTGTTAAAGAGCCTGACCGAGCAGTCGACGATGTAATATGTACTTGGTCTTGTTCATGAGATTCGGCACAAGCTTTTTTCACTTTGTCGTCTCCCCGACAGAACTCATCCTTCTGTGCTGTTTTCTCCTAAGACAGTATCTCATTATCGACCAGACGTTTTTCAGCGCAGAATGGATAATCGTTGTCGAGCTCATGCAGGTGTTCAGGATAGATCAGGTCGACTTCGACGAAATAACCTATGTCGTAGACGTACCTGCCTGAGATCTCCTTTAGAAAATGCTCTGCGGTGATCTGGTTAAAAACCACCCACAGGAAGTGACTGCGACATAGCCCAACCCTACAGATTAGTAAAGTTAGATTAACAACGTACAGGAGTGTCTATGTCGGATCGCAGTTGGACAGGTATTTGTTGTTCGCCAAGGCGTGTTATTTACTAACTACGGAAATTCCACCTCGTACCATCTGTTGAGTAAACAAACACATGACCGGATCTGTAAAGAGTTTGACCTAAAGTCAACTCATCTTCAGCAGAGCATCCCATGACAACCCAGGAACGGAGAATTACCAGAGCGGGTCTAGCCGGTAATGTTTCTGGCAGGTTTGCCTGAAATTTTGAAACACATTCGTGAGTAACAGCACATCCTTTTACAGCTACACATCGTAGTAAACTCAATGAGTCTGGCAGCTAAACTTTTGCCATACCAAAAGTGTTCTGTCAATGTCGTCGTCGGTAATATTGGACAGATTTAAGTGGGAATATAACGCGTCTTTGGGAGAAAGAGACGTTTCATCAAACCGCGACTAGCCATTGACGTTCTCGTAAGGGTAAATTCCTTTTTGTTTGAGCAAACTTAATTGTCCGGATCGGCCTTGTGAAGGTGAACAAAGACAGGACAATTTTTGACCAGTTCGTCCAAAGCTGCTGACATAAACGGGAAACTGTTCATGAACTTGAAGGGTCCAACCGAGAACGACATGTACTTTTCAAAATTATTAGGGATGCGTCTCATTTTGATTCTGACGGAATTTAGAAGTTTTCTGCCCCACAGGTCATTCAGTGCCGCCACGATAAAGTGTCCATAGCACCCTCGTAGATGATGAGCATTCAATGGAATAAAATATGGTTCCTTGAAGTGGAGGTAGCACTGGTCATGAGCTGCAACGTGATAACGTCCAGTGATGTGACAGTCATCTCTGACTTTCTTATCATGCGGTTTTAAATAATCTTCGCAAATGTGAACCGCCGACCCGTAATTCTGTTGCTGTTCTGGCGTAAGCAGAATCAGGGGTGCTGAATTTTTTTCTGTTGTCGGTGATGCGTTTGTATTCGGACACGAGTTGCTCAAAGAACCAGACGACGCAACCAGGACTCCGACGCTGTCGATACGGCGATGCCAATTTTTCATCAACAGCACAGCCGGTTTTGCAACCGATCATGCACGCCACGTGCTACTGCTTCACCTTTGTGAAAGACCGATCAGGATCAGGATGAGGCCCTTCCACTGTTTCCAGTATCGCTTCCAAATCAAACACGATATGAATAGTCTGAGCAAATTTTATGTTGGTGTTTTCAACTATTTTTTACACCTAGTGTATCTGAACAGCTTGTGTTTCCTGGCAGTACCCCGACACCATGTGCTTGCCCAGCTTTTCCTGCCGTGAGAAAATTGCAAACACTTGTAGCAGAAGTGTGCCTTGTTATGTGTTTCGTGTACCGTGAACGGCAGAGATGCCTGAAATCTTTGATCCAGATGAAATGTGACTGATAGTAAGGTAAACAGATGCTGTATTGATTGGCTGATTTTGAAATCAGCAGCAAATAGACCTTAACCTTTTCCCCAAGTCTTGTTTTCTTTTAAGCCAAAGACGTTAATCGATAGAGGATATAATTTGTCAATCTTTGACTTCCGCTGAAAACCGTATATGAGGTGTTTTGATGTTATTGAAATACGGCTTATAGTTGGATACGCGATCCACGTGTTCCTCAGCAGGATACAACGCGGAGGGCACTGCCCAGACTAGACAGTGATCGTAGTTATTTTTAACGTTCACACACGCTTTAGTCGCTGAAATCGTTTTGGGAAGGTGGACATATTTATCTCCACGCAGCGGCTGATATTTTGACGTTTGACATGTGACCAAGTCCACCCCGATTCTCTCTCCTGTTAATCTTCTATTCGACATTGGATAAACGACCAGACGATGTCCACGACCGTGCTGAAATCGTCACCGCGAGAAACGATAACTGACTTTGATCTCAGCCTGACGTCGACGGTTTTTTGTTGTAATGCCCGCGTGAAATGAGCGTTAAAAGCGACACTAAGTTTGATAGCCGTATGTATTTGAAGTTCTCGATCAACGGTCGGTTACAACAGTTGTTGTAGCAGTCGTTTATCGAGATCGCACGTGAGCACGTGTGGATTGTCTTAAAAATTTTGTCGCACCTCCATATGCCTTTTCGGTTTGTCGTGGTGTCAGTGACCCCGCCTGGATGACCTTGGTGCGTTGAAGGTTGATTTTGGGAAGCCTTTCAATTTCACCTCACCTCCGTCACCACACGATTTTGTTTTGAAGTTCGAACGCTGCCACCCGTTTCGCGCAGTTGTTTCGTATACCGCTTTGGGGTGATGATCTCTCACTAGTCTTGAACAATCTCGTCGCCAACAACTTCAGGGAAATCACGCAGCAGTTAACGTATCTGCGAGATGAGTTCATCGAACGCAGCATTCTACCTGGGGTAACGTGCTTGTCCCTGGGTAATCCCGAAGTAAATCTCTCTCAGACGATGGATCAGTTCATTTCTTAGAATGAAATTTTGTCCGGGGTTGAGTATAACATTCACTCTGCGTTTTCTTCTC
>JAECUM010015519.1:0-60995 GCA_016617855.1 Megalonaias nervosa
AATATTGCTGATCCTGTTGCACGAGAGGCTGAACTTGACAAATTAATAAACAACCCTCTTGAGCTGCAACATGCTATTGCAAGACTGACAGTTAAGCTGGTCGAGTTAATGGAGTTGATACAAAATTTATCAGAGCAAACTAAGGAATTAGCTGAGCAACAAAAAATGATGACTGAATATACCATGGAAATAATGCCTATCAAAAATCAGATAAAATTTTATAGAAAAAATGCACGTATTAAAATACCAGACGAAGAATATAATAATTTTATTAGTAGACATGATATCAAAGACATTGACAAAATTCGAGATTGGCCAGAAAAAGAATATAAAAATTCAACAGAAAAATTGACAAAAATTGTAGAATCTGGTTTGCAAGCTGATGAAAAAATAATAAAAATAAGAGATGAAGAGAATGTATTAAAAATATATGATGTTATAAGAGAAGGAATTATTGCTGAGGTTTTACGTACGACAGCAGAACAGTATCGAAATAAACCTGGAGGTTATGTTAAATGGACTTTCAAAATGCTATTTAATAAATACGAAAGAGATCGAGATAAAAGATTACCAGAGGAAAAAACTGGAACAGGTGTTAAAGTTTTTACATCAAACGTAGAAATGGTTGACCGACTTATTTTATTAATATCATCAAAAGAAGCTTTTAATACAAGTACAGAAATCGACGGCGAGATCGTGGACATATTAGATAATCTTAGATCGAGTGGATTACTAACAACAGACGAGGATGAAATTTTACATGGCGATCTTATATAAATGTCAGCAACACTATTACTTGACTCGTCACAAACAACGAGTGACAGCGCAAACTTTTCTGTCCACTATAATCCGCCAATCATACTAGATCCCAGTAGCCAGTACGAAATCGGATTGATTTCCGCCACAACATGGCATTCCATGGCAAATGTAAAAACAAACGTTAATGACGACTTTACATTTAATTCTGATGCTTGGGTATCAGTCAAAATACCACAGGGAGCATATAATGTAACTGATCTCAACAAAACGATAAGAGAGCTGATAACAAAATACACTGCCGCAAAGAATTTTGAATTAACTCCAAACTATAATACGCTACGAGTCAGAATCACATTAAAAAATAATTTGATAATCGATTTTTCACCAGCGACTAGTATCGCATCGTTGATAGGATTTAAAAACCAACGATACGGCAGTGTTGCAGAACGAAGTATGTCGTATGACGGAGATCTTCCAGTTAACATAACATAAGTAAATACAATTTTAATCAATTGCTCTATTGCACTAGGATCTTACTCAGCCAAGGGAAGTCGCGGGCAAACAATCTATAGTTTTTCGCCAGATGTTCCGCCTGGTTCACTGATTCAAATTACTCCTCGACAAATAATATACTATCCGATTACTCCTGAAAATCAAATAACCAACATCACAATGCAACTAACAGATCAATCAGGACGACAAATAGATCTTAACAATGAAATTGTCACGTATTATTTACACTTACGCGCAACAACGTAGTTGTCGACGTAAATTTTGTAAACTTAATTTAATAACAACGATGAGACAATAATTTGATGATTGATTTTTCACCAGCGACCAGTATCGCATCGTTGCTAGGATTTAGTCGTCGACAGTATGGCAGCGTTACATAACAAACTTATTCAGCTGACGGAGATCTTCCAGTTAACATAACAGATCTTAACAATGAAATTGTCACGTATTATTTACACTTACGCAACGTATAGCTCGAAAGAAATTTTGTAAACTTAATTTAATAACAAGATGAGACAAAAAAAAAGTTTATCGAAGAACTATTGTAGGTGGAATTTTTGGAAATATATTTACAAAGGTGATCGAGAATATCCCAGGAATTGCACGTAAAGTAGCACCAATTGCTCTTGATGCCAGCAAAGCTTTTGAGACGGGGGCAGCTAGTGCAGCAGGCAGTGCAGTAGGACAAAAATTAATTAAGAGCGCAACACCTACGGTGTCGGAAGTAAAATGAGCAATATCAGATATTGCACCAACAGCGGAAACTGAACGAGCTATGATAGCTACAACAAAAAAATTACTGTCACCACGCGATGAGGAGGTGGTACGTAAGCTAGTAAACAAAACAAGACGAAATTTAGATTTACCTCAGATCGGACATTATAATTTTGTGCCCAACGTGTAAAACACGTCGCAATTTTGTGTGGCGATTATAAAATAAAAAATGTCAGTTAAAAACTATCTTGATTTTGGTGAGGAATATGATACTGACAATACAGCAACAGAATTTGAGTATATTGAATACCTCGACGAGAACTCAAACGAACCAAATAAAGCCGGTCCAAGAAAATTTAACACCGGAGACGAAGATGTGTTCTTGCTGCCTCACAAGGCTATGCTAGAAGTTCATGGTAGGATATTAACAGCAGCTGATGGTGATATTGTGGCTGGCGCAGAAATTGCGCTAGTAAATAATGGCTTGAGTTTGTTTAAAGGTGCACGATATCAACTAGAAAATCAAACAGTGGAGGATATTAATGATTGGTTACCGGTTGCAAGTACAATATTAAATATTATTTCATTTAGCGATGATTATTCGAGATCAATTGCAACAAATATGATGTGGTTCAAGGATACAGGACTTGGGCAAGCCGTTGGAAGTGAGTTTATTTTAGGCGGTGTTTTTGCACATGGCGCTGACGCTGCCGCAGATGTTGTGATAGTTAGAAATTTTCTTATAGCGAATGCTGGAATCCTTGGAATAGCCTCACCAGCTGCAGCTGAAAACGCAGACAACACAAGAATTTCGTTGACATCAGCATGCAACAACTTTAGTATAACACCACCAGGTGCAGCTGCTGATGGAGAAGCTATGTTAGATTTGGTCAACAAATCTTTTGTTAATATACGAAACGGAAGATATAACGAGGGATATATCAAGCGAAAATCTCATGCAGCAGGATCACAACAAATAACAATGATGTTGCCGTTAAGCACAATATTTGGATTCTGTCGCGACTATTATAAGGTATTTCGAGGGCTGAAACACACGCTTATTTTAGATTGGGCAGACCAAAATAATTGTCTTATTTGGATTGGTGGAGCGGATGCAAAATTTGTGATTACGAAATTAGCGCTGTGGATGCCTCGAATTGTTTCGTCAATAGCTAGGTTAGCAGAACTTAACACAACGTTAGAGGCTTTTACAAAAAGATTTATTTTCTTCAGCATAAAATATATCAGACAAGTGTTCCTAACGCAATCGATTACACATGGCGTATTACAGCTACTTCGAGCGAACAATTACCAAGGCATGTATTCGTTGTCTTTCAGAAAAGATAACGACTTGGTAGCCAACTACAAAATAACGCCGTTTTCGATAACGCTGATATCAGGAGAATATTTGTCAGAATAAACTCGAAAAAATACCCAGAACGAGCGATCGAATGTAATTTTACAGCAGGCGATTCAAAAAATGTTACTAGAGCGTATATGTACTTGATGGAAGCAATGCAAAAATATCAGGACGCTGACAGCGGATCACAGATTAACATTGCAGAATGTCGTACTCTTTAACCTATCTTTTTCTTTGACGTATCAAAACACTCCGATCGAATGATTAATTCAACCGCAGAAATAGAAGTAACTTGGACGCTTGGAGAAGTTCCACCGGCTCCTCTAAACGCATTTGCGCTTGTGTCCAGCGATCGATTCTTGACGATTGACTCAGTCAATAATGACTGTCCAAGTTTAATCTAACAACCTTGATATAATCAAGAAAAATGAAAACGGAATACACAGCTAGAGAAATATACCTTACGACCGGTCAAATTAAAAAATTATCAGCGGTGGTTGCAAAAAGTAATTCTGTCTCTGTAATGATATCCCCAAAGACGGACGCGTCCGCAGTGAAAGTAATGTTAACTTAAAACCAAATCAATAGGCTAGATCAGGGAAAACCCTTTATCCTTAGCTTATCTGTTGCACAAGTAACAGTGATGGCAAAACACGGCGGATTTTTTGGACCAGCACTTTCTGTAATTTTACCAAAGATTCTACTGGTATTAGGAACACTGGGACTAGCAGCAGCGTCAGGGGCAGTATCTGGAGCAACTAAAAAGGCGGTACCGGCGATGGAATCAAACAAATTTTATATAACAATAAATAATATAATGCCAGCTAAAAAGAAATCGCCAGCGACAAAATTGCCAGCGAAGAAATCTGAAAAAAGAAGTCGCCAAGAAAAACAAAACAAGGAGGAATTATTCCTTTCTCTCCTCTCCTAGTGGGGTTAGCAGGCAGTCTAACTCCAAGACTGCTAGGGATATGACGTGGAATGACTCTACCAGGCACCAGCGTACTTTCGATATAATTGAAAAATTAAATAACATGGTCGGATTTCGTGGAGTATATTCCAAAGACGAATTAGATAATGTACCAGCAGGTGGTTCGTGTGTTGTAAATATACAAAACTTCGATGATGGATCCGGCACTCATTAGGTTGCTGTTTACAATAATAATTATTTTGATTCGTTCGGACTTCCTCCGAGTGATCTTATAAAAAAAAATATTTTAAAAAAAATTAAAAATAAATTACTCGTCTAATCAACTACAGCCAGTTGGAACATCAGCTTGTGGTTATTATTGTATTATGTTTATCCGACAGATGTTCCAACCGAGACTCGGAGAGTCCAAATTTAATTTTTTAAAATTTATTTTACAGTTTGACAATCAACCTTCTCACGTTAATGATGAGACTGCAATGAATTTTATCTAAACTAAGGAATATGTCTACATACTGTCTCAAATGTAAAACTAAGACAGAGAATACCGACGAGACAACTGAAAAAACAAAAAACAATAGAACAATGTTAAAAAGCATTTGCGCTGTTTGCGGTAGAAAAAAAGTATGTTTTTAAAGAAATTATCTGGAGCTGGAATGTGCCCTAACATTGTCAGGGAGGTTATTTTAGTAGATGATTAATTGACAAAGGTAAATATTTTTGTCGACGATTAAAAAATAAAATGAAATGTAATTGTAACTGTGATAAAGATCTTTGTATAGAACAATATAAAATTGTTACATACTGTCAATCATGCAATCGACGTGAGGTAATTGGCAGCGGCATTGACATCCACAAATTTATTGGAAAATTACCAAGGCCGAGGACTGGTTGGACATTACCTGGTCATAAATATACTGGGCCGTACAATCCACTGGACGAACAGTTAGACGAAAACGATAATCCATTACCAGGACAAGAGCCTTATAATCAAGTCGATGCAAAAGCAATGCGTCATGGTATTTGTAATCTTGATAACGAACAAGATAAGCACGGCTGTGATATGGAAATACTAGACGAACTTAAAGATATGAAACCTGCAAATATGCGAGAACGATTTGATAGAAGGTTAGTTCAAACAATAATAGGAACAAAATATAAGTTCGGACTCGGAGAGTCTGGTCTTGGAAAAGAATTGTATGATGATCTGGCATCAGAGCTACATAAACCTAAAAACAAAAAAAAAAATTCCACGACGTAAGGTTGTTGTAAATGCCGTTGACAATATCTGGGCGATAGATTTAGTTGATGTGTCAAATCTTTTTAACATTGTAGATGTTTTTAGTAAATACAGGTTTAGTGTACCCGTTTCAGATAAAACAGGAACATCAATAATTGATGCACTAAAAGAGGTCATCGTTAGTACAGAAAGAAAACCAAACAGAATCTCGACTGATCACGGAGCGGAGTTTTTTAATAAAAAATTTGAACAATTTTTGGAACAAAATAACATTAAAAAAATATGTTACATGAAATGAGGGAAAGAGCGTTGTCGTTGAAAGATTAAATCGTACACTAAACGAGTTGATACATAAACATTTGACAGCTAAAAACACAAACAGATATATTGATGATCTTTCACAAATTATTAACAAATATAATAACACGAAACACAGATCAATAAAAATGTCACCAAATGACGCAATTAAAAATCCGATTCTTGCAAATGAAAACATGTACCACAGACATAAATTTATAGTTGGTGATAAAGTTAGAATTTCTCTGACAAAAAAAGAATTTGAGAAAGGATTGACCCCAAACTGGACTGAAGAAGTATTTGATGTTGATAAAGTTTTACTGACAATACCTGTAACATACGCGCTGAAGGATTTATAGGGTGAGCCAATAACCGGTAGTTTTTACAAGCAGGAACTGCAGAAAACTGAGCAAGATATATTTGTTATTGAAAAAGTTATCAGGAAAAAAGGTAATAAATTTCTGCTAACAGCAGCAGAAAAAATAAACTTAATAAAAGCGCAGTAATAACGCTGAGGTTTGATAGAGATGATGTGTTAATGTTTGCTCATAATTGCTTAACTAAAAACGAGCTAGAAAATATAACTAATTGTCGTATTTGAAGATGATTCTTTCAAATGTTGACATTGACGTCGCTGATTTTGTTCTGCCATCTGCGACATATTTTATTGTTGCCAGATGAATTTTAAAATGTTTTGTTGCAGATGTTAGCGAAGGAAATTCTAGTTCCTCACCTGTGCTAATGTTATATGATGTTACAGGTTTAGCAGAACATCTGAAATTAATACCACCTCCTCGTCCTCGTCTGCTATTTTCTTTAGGTGTGACAAGTTCGAGGTTTTCTAGATGATTGTCTGTTTTAACGCCGTTGACGTAGTCTATTACTAAACCATCGGGTATAGGTCCGTTAAACGTTTCGTAAACAAAACGATGTGATGAATAATTAACGTTATTTATTAGTGTTCCTCTAACAGTTATTCTAAGATAACCGCTGTTGTTCATAAAACCAACAACTTTTTCGTTTGGATATTTCGAATAATCCCGCGATCATTAGCCTCATATAAATCAAATAAGGGATGAAGTTGAAATTCATCTTGCAAAGACAAGTTTTCAATATTATCATCATTTATAGATCCATTTACTCTATAAACTCTTTGTCCAGCTGGTATGTCTCCGCAAAACAGCATATAAATAAAATCTTTCCTAAACATTTCAACTCTCTCAGCATTATCACCTTTAACGCTGATCTTATAACCAGCTGGTGTTGATTGACCAAACGGTTTTCCGTACTTGAAGTGAATCACTGAACCTAACATATTTCCCGCATAACTATTATAAATTGGATGAACATTATATTCTTCCTGTTCCTCTGCCGTCAGTCTTATGTAACTCAAATTTTGTGTCATTATACCTTAAACAATTTTTATCTCTAATTGATTTTTCAACTAGCAATATCAATTAAATATATAAAATGTTCTATAACAATGCTGAAATTGCGAGATATAGCCAAAAAAAGCCTAATAGGAGAACCTACAAAAATAGCTACTGCTTTTGAAGGATTTGATAACAGTTATAAATTTGATAATCAAAATATTTTAGCAAGTTTTAACTCTACAAATTTGTTTCATCTCTTATGTCCAACTGTAACGCGAGAACTTGCAATACATAAAAGTATCAAACTAATAGTACAGTATCATGTTATTTTATCAAAGTTACATAATACAGATTTCAGCAATAAGATTGCCGAACCATATTTAACAGCTAAATCACGAAAAATATTAGCTGGAACAAATATTTCCTCAGTTGCCGATGAAATACATCAGGAAATAAATAAAAAAATTGGAAGAATTTACTGCATCAGGATCAGGTTGGAAATTTGAAATGATGAAAGAAGTTTTATTTCACACAACAAGATACAACGTACTTCGCGGTAACTCTTACGTTGACCTGCCTCAAAAAATTAAAAGCAAAAAATGTTGCATAAACGTAAAAAACACTGATAATAAATTTTCCAGTTGGCTATTCTTTCTGCGATGTTTCCAGCAGCAAAAAATGCTGATCACGTCGACAAGTATATTAGTCACGTATCAAAATTAAACCTAACGGGATAACTTTTCCAGTTGCAGAAAATCAAATACCAAAGTTGGAGGGACAAAGTGGTGTTTCAGTTAATGTGTTTGGTCTTGACGAGCGTGCTAATATTTATCTCAGATAAATCTCAGAAAAAAGCTACACAAAACACAATAGACTTGCTGTTTTATAAAGGACATTAAGCTTGGATCAAAAACTTTAATGGCCTAGTTGGCAGACAATATAGCAAAGATAAAAATAAGAAATATTTTTGTTATCGTTGTTTACAAGATTTTTCTAAAAATGAAAAACTACAAGATCATCTCAAATACTGTATTAATGTTCAAAAAATAACAATCCCAACAGAGAAAGAAAAAGTTTTAAAATTTAAAAATTATAATCATAAATTAAGTATTCCGTTTGTTATTTATGCCGACTTCGATTGTTTACTTGTTCCTATGGCAGGCGCAGAAAATGATCCAAATAAATCAAGCACCAGAAAAATACAACAACATGTTCCCTGTGGAGCAGCTTATAAAGTAGTTTGTTGCGCTAACGACAATTTTTCAAGTCCAATAAAATTGTATAGGGGTAAAAATCCTGCCGTGTGATTACTAAAAAGTTTAATAGATGATATTAATAAAATCACCGACAAAATATCTAAAACATCTTCAATAAAAATAACACCAAAACAACAACTTGATTTTTCCGAGGCAGTTAATTGTCATATCTGCGAGAAACTAATCCTCGGCCTCGATAAAGTGCGCAATCACTGTCATCTAACCGGCCAATATCGTGGAGCAGCACATAATAATTGTAATTTGAAATTTCATGCGCCAGATTTTATTCCTGTCGTTTTACATAATTTCCATGGTTATGATAGTCATATTATTGTCGAAGCATTTGGCGATGAGGAAATTAAATCTAAACTAAGGTTAGGTAGTGTAATAAAATGCATTCCAAACAATTTTGAAAAGTATATGTCAGTTACGCTTGACAAATTACTTTTCATCGACAGCTTGCAATTTATGGCGGCGCCGCTGGATGAGCTTGTAAAAGGTTGTAGCAGTTTTGGTAATCTACGAAGTTGCTTTGGTTGGGATTATGCCTACCTGACAAAAAAGGTGTCTTTCCGTACGAGTACCTCGACGACTGGAGCAGATTTGATGAAACTTCTCTTCCTGACAAAGATAAATTTTGCTCGCAACTAAAAGGTGAAGGTATATCCGACAACGAGTACAAATACGCACAAGAAACTTGGAATAAATTTGGTTGTAAGACATTTGGTGACTATCATGATCTATACTTGAAAACAGATGTGTTATTACTCGCCGATGTTTTTGAGAGTTTTCGAAAAGTTAGTCATGAAAATTATGGATTAGATCCATGTTGGTATTATTCTGCGCCTGGATTGTCATGGGATGCTCTGCTAAAAACAAGTAGGATAGAATTGGATCTCTTGACAGATGTTGATATGTTTAATTTTATTTATAACAAAAAAATATGCGGTAGCTAATAATAAATACCTAAAACAAACCACGATAAAAATTTAATGTCAGATTATATTATTTATCTGGATACTCATAATTTGTATGGTCATGCAATGTCAGAGCCAATGCCGTGCAGTGGATTTCATTGGATAACTCCAGATCAATTTCTTAAAGAAACTGAGAAAAATCTCCCAGAAAATGTCAGTTATTTTGTTGAAGTTGATCTTGATTATCCCCGACAATTTCATGATCTACATAACGACTATCCGATTTGTACAGAGTCAATGATGATCGGTTATAGTTTATTATCGCCTGAACAACAGGCAATGACAACATCAAAAAATTCGATCGTTAATAAGCTAGTTCCAAATTTACTCAGTAAACGAAATTACGTGATACATTACAAAAATTTAAAACAAGCAGGCGACCACGGCTTAGTCGTTAGGAAGGTTCATCGCGTGCTAAAATTTAATCAGTCACGTTGGATGTCAGATTATATTGATTTAAATACCAAACGTCGTGCTATTGCTAAGACTGACTTGGAGAAAAACTTTTTCAAGTTGATGAACAATTCAGTATTCGGTAAGACTATGGAAAACATCAGAAAGCGAGTCAACATTGAAATTGTGAATGATGTAAATGGCAGAAATAAATTAGTCAACCATGACGGCTTTGTCAGTATTAAAATAATTAATGAAAATCTTGTTGCAATACAGCGACGAAAAGCAAATTTAAAGTTAAATAAACCGATTTATTTTGGTGCAGCTGTACTTGATATTTCAAGATGGCTAATAATTTTACCAAAAAACAGTGGCCTAATTCGGAGTTGCTATTTACTGATACGGATTCACTTGTTTATAACATAAAATGTGAGGATGTTTATCCAGATATTTATAATCATAAGGAGTTATTTGATTTATCGGATTGTCCAACAAGTAGTGGATTTTATGATCCAACTAACAAGAAAGTCATCGGCAAAATGAAAGATGAATTTATGTTTGTGCCAGTTAGGGAATTTGTTGGACTAAGAAGTAAAATGTATGCTGTAATTTTAGATGACAATAAACTGAGAAAAAAGGCAAAAGGTATTCCTCGCGGATATGTAAAAAAGTGTATGAAATTTGATGATTTTAAAGCAGCGCTAAACAATAATGTCGGCTTTATTAAAACAAATGTTATCAGAACAAATCAAACAAACTTGTAACAGATACAATTATAAAACGTGCAATAAGTAATTTTGACGACAAACGCTATTGCGAGGACGGAATTAATACGTTTGCATTTGGACACTATGCCAGTACCAGAGGTGATCATCTTTAATTAATTCTGTCTTAACTTTAGAAATAATGTTCGAAAATTTAACGTTAGCCGACGGAGTTAGTAGCAAAATTAAAAAAATAATTGTTAATGGCCAGCAATTATCATTTGAATTTAATGATGAAATTTCGGGTATTTGTTTTAGTAAATTTGATAGAATTAAACTCTCGCTTATTAAATGAGATAACAGCAAATATTTTGATTATCTTGAAAAGTTACGAGATGAGCTCAAGTTAAAGAATGATAATCTTCATGATTCGACCAGTCAAGAAAAATATACCAAGATTAATATTGACTTAAATCGGTCGAAGGCTTTTGCAAAAGGTTGTTAGTATTTTGTCAACAGGGTAGTAATGATAGAGTTATTTGAATGTCATCGAAAAGTAAGCGGAAAAGTTAAATTTTATTTATATAAACATGACAATGAATTATTTTTAATAGCTACTGTTGATATTCTTGTGATAGGCGATGAAGTTCTTTAAAAAAGATAACCCTGTCTGTCTTCCTTGTATTTTGACGGGATATAACTCTGTCAGTCTTCCTTGTATTTTGACGGGAGATAACTCGTACAGTAAATTGCATAACATTGACCCTATGGTTAAAAGGAAAGAGTGTGCTTGCATTACGTAACAGTTGTGATTTTTGTGTGTGTGTGTGTGAATCAGTATAATTTGTAACAGAAAATAATATGTTACGTCTTTTAACTGATAAATTTAATGTACATTATCTTGCGTTAATTCAGTAGGTTATATAGCTGTGCAAATTCCAGGTAAGTTATTGACTTTCAGCTATATGTGTTCACTGCGACAGATGTTCACACAACAACATCCGGCAGATTTATTTTAGATCCACACTACAGTCTATTTAGTACACACTATTTTATTCAGCATAAGAATTTCTAAATGTGTGAGATTTATTTTAGGGCCACACTACAGTAATTTTTTTTAAGAAACATTAGTTTTGCTTTTATGATTTTGTCAAGTTTGTTGCTTCTTTCAGATTTTTTCAGAGATAATAATTAAGGTAAAAAAAAATATATAATAAATAAGCCACGCCTATTGTATAAGCTACTTTTCAACTTCTAAATATTGGTCAGCTTATATATAATACAGCCTTATGCAGTTATGGGGATAATAGAGAAAAGCATGGGGAGGTGGGGGTTGGGGGAAGGAGAGAGGGGAGGGGAGGGGGTTGGTGAGAAGTGGAGGGGAAGGGAGGGAGGGGAGAAGAGGGCAATGAGAGTTAGCAAGTACCATAAAACATTGTTGTATAATAGTATATATCAGAGACCGCTTCATTTTGTCTGAAAAAGGTTTATCATGTAAAAGTCGTTTCTAGATCAGAGACCGTTATTTTATCACGTGAAAGTCGTATATCTCGAAGCTGAATTAATGGAATTAAATCTTTTAAAAAATCTGTTAGATCAAATCCAACACTTTTTATTGGCTCACTATAAAAACTCATATTAAATAATATTTCCAATCTCTAATATAATTTTATCTAACATTGCTAAATAAATTGATTATAGTAGTAAAGAAATATAAGTGTTTCTAGATCAGAGACCCCCTTACCCCGACAAAACATATTTTGTCATATGAAAGTCATCATCGGAGCTGAAGAAAATGTTAACATAGAAGGGTTTTGGAGGGGGAAGGGGGGTCTCTGAGCTAGAAACCTTATATTCCTTTACTACTCATGCAAATCAAACAATAAAGATATAGATTAAGGAGAAAGCACTTGTTCCGTCTGATGCTTTTAAGCAATTAAAAAAATACCTAAAGCTCAATCGGTCGGGAAAGGTACACTTTAAATTTATAAAGTTATAAGAAAACGTGATTATACTTGTTAATTTAAATTGTTTGCATTAATCAGTATTTTTATTTCTGAATACTAAAGAGGGTCTCGAAGACATCATTAGCAATTACTTTTACCGGTGCGATTATAACCTGAAAGATCAAGTACATTTAATGGAAAAAATTTCTCGTGTGTCTTTACTAAGAAAAAGCTAAGATTAGATTTAAAGTAGCTACAGTCTTCATTTTCGCCATGACTAATATTTAAATGATTTTTGTCAACATCCACACCCATATTATGCGTACACAACTTACTCATTCGTGCTGCTTTCACTATTGCATTTGTAAATTTATGTTATGTCTTAAATTGAATCATTTCGCGTATTTTTATGCCATGTTAAATTCATTAGTATTTTTTTGCAATAGGTCCTTTGGTATTTGTGACTCTTTGTTGACAAGATGCACGCGTGTTACCACCTGTAGTAAAAGACTGTTTTTATTTCTCTTTCTTTTTCTGCCACTAAAAAAGGTATATTTTCTCAGGTATATTGTCTCGGGTATTTCAGACACAAATGCTGTAGCAGGAACGTGTCGCTTTAGAAATCAGTCTTAAATGTTACATTGAAAACAGAAGCTATATAATTTTTATTTGTTTGCCAGCTACTGCAGTTAATCTAATAAAAACATAATCTCAATCGAGTGTTCCTTTTTTTTAAAAAATATGTAACTAGTTTAAAAATGTAATTTATCCATAGCTGCTGGTAGACACTGCCATATTTCATTAATTAATTAGTGTTATAATGTTTAAAGGAAAAAGTAGTAGTTTCGTTTATCGCATAACCTTATAAACATTGCATCACTCAATGTGGCATTTCTATACAACAAAAAAGATGACATATACAAAGTTGAAATGATATTAAAGACCATAAAAATGGTAAAATATAGGTAGTTGTGAAATGGAAAATCTGAATCGTTTAACAGTTGTGAACCAGCTAAAAAGATGAAATATTATTGCGTTAAAATAAATTTGTAAAAGAACCTTTCTCCTCTGTCGACGATGGTAAAAGGATATAATAATAACGTTAATATGAGGCATGCAACCCTGATGTTTTGACGTATAATGCGCTTTTTAGTATGTACTTATATGTGAACTCTATAAACTTATTGGCAACATAATTTTTATATTTTTATTTCATTCCCATATTCTCACACGTGAAAAAATATATCATTGTATTTTTCTTATATAAAAATATAAGATTTCCCGTCTGCCATGCGACGCTAATATGTGCCTACAGACGTTATAGGGGCCCCGAGTGGCCGAGTGGTCTAAAGCGCTCTTCGTTACGGATCACTGCCATCTCACCTCTGTCTGCGTGGGTTCGAGTCTAGGATTCGGCGAATGTGGATATGTGAGAAAGCTTGCCAGTAGCTTCTCGTGGGTCGGTGGTTCTTTCCGGGGATTTCCCGGTTTCTTCCTCCACCATTAATACTGGCCGCCATGTATAGCCTATCGTGTGCTGAAAAATGACGTTAAGCCCCACAACAACAACAACAACAACAACAGACGTTATACATGAAGCAAAAAAAAAAAAAAACTAGCATTTTGCGAGCTAGACGAAATAAAAGGAGATTGCATTACATTCCAGACATGGAAATTAGTTTCTGCGGAAGAAATTTGACTTGACGCTGTTAGACTGAATTAATTTTCCCTTACTTCCTCGACAACAGCCAAAATCCCTCTGTCATGCATTGATGGATCAGATTTGCTTTGCTTTCAGATAGGGTCAAATAGTTTTAAAAATGTCAAAAATATACTTCACTGCGATAGATTATGCCAACCCAATCCTATCGCTCTCTTAAGTCACTGGTATTTGTATTATCAGCCAATGAAAGTGACGTGATTCTACCAAAAAGGGGGGTGGGATGGGGCATAGGAGTCTGACGTTTTATCAATAAAGTACGACGAAATTTCTGACAACATGAAATCACCTTATCGGTATTATAAATGAACACTTATAATACCGATAAGATGATTTCATGTTGTCAGAAATTTTGCCGTACTTTATTGATAAAACGTCAGACTTCTGTGGATGGGGTAAGGTACTGTGCTGAAGAGCAATTTTAATCTTCTAAACTTCGATTCTGGAACAAGTCCAGTACCGGTATATAATGAAAAGAAAATTTTCTTTTCCTGCGCAATACTGGATATATTTCATGCTGTATTTTCACAAAAGCAGAAGTAAGGCCCTGCTGAGTCTTATGCACTTAATATAGGGGACAGGGCTGTAGAGAGCAATCACGGTCCCTGGGGTAAGAAACACCCGGGCATCTCCTAGTTCTTGTTCAAACAAAATTTTTCTTTCATAAAATTAAAAAGTGTTCTTCGGCCCGGGCCCTCTTACGGCCCCGGACCCCGGGGATATATTCCCGGTTGCCACCCACCCACCCTCTTGTCGGCCCTGATAGGGGGCAGTCACAGTTCTACAGATACACCCTCAAAGTAGTCCTTAAACTGTTCTTTATAGGTGTATAATTATCATATCTATATTAAGCTAAATCCTCCTCGGATGCGGAAGGTCGTGGATTCGATCCCCGGTCGAGTCATACCAAAGACTTACAAAAATGGTACTAACAGCTGCCTCGCTTGGCGCTCAGCATTAAGAGGTTAGTGTTAGGACTGGTCGGCCTGGTGTCAGGATAATGTGACTGGGTGGGACATCATGCTACATGTCTGCGGCTTCATGCCCCAATGCTAGACATCACTATAAACTACCACACTGACTGAAAAATTGTTAAAGTTATTTTAAAAATCCAAATTACACACACACACACACACACACACACACACACACACACACACACACACACATATTAAGCTAAATATTAGATGGTATATATGGTTTATTTGAACGCAGTTAATTTTATCCACGGTAACGGGGTTGGGGGTTCTTCATGATTATGGGACCCGGAGCACGTGATCCCCTTATTCCAGCCTGATTTTAACTCCTGGCTTCGCCGCTCGTTACGGTGTCACGTTTTGTTGTACCTCACGATGAAATATATCCAGTATTTACGTAGAAAAAGAAAATATCCTCAATAGAATGTGACACTTGTCTAAAAACTATAACTAAAAACAAAAACAGCGCATTACAAGCTGAAGTAGCTAACACATACACGTTATGCTCATTTATATTTATCACAAAACCAGAAGGAAACATAAGAAAATACAAAACAGCAAGTTAAATAACAAAATGGTACACATGAACAACGCGTTAGGGCGACTACCATGGTAATACATAACGTCACAACATAAGAAATTAAAAGCGATGACATTAAAAAATATATAGTTGATTCCAACTACATCTAAAATAAACTGATAAAATGCAAATTGTAAGATTATAATCTGATCTACGAACTAAAAGATAGTGAAAACCTTATTTAATATTATAATTGAAAGTTGCATTCAAATAAAGTAGCAACAAGACTGGTCTGAGTCACTTTACTATTGTCTATAACAATTTTAAAATTCCACCAATGGATGGCTGGAGATTCCACCAATGGATGACTGGAGATTCTGTCAATGGAAGACTGGAGATTCCACCAATGGAACACTGGAGATTCCACCAATGGATGGCTGGAGACAACTCCAGAGGAACAAGAAGATATATGATTCATAACGAGCCAGACAAACATGAAACTATACACCAAGGTTTCGCAGAGCATACAACGGCTCTTGTAACAGATTCTTACAAACGTCATTTTAAATTTGGAGCAGTTACTGTTGAGAACTGCAGAACATGTTCAGTTGATGATATGAATTACATGGCGGACAATATGAACCTACTGGTTGGACTTCTTTGTGTAAGACAGTAGCAGATGAAGGTATTTTAAGGTTAAATCAGAGCATTCGATCAATTATAATCGGTGTTTTTGTGCACTTGTTCAATTCATATATTACAATGTCTGCTTCAACAGTGTCAGACGCTGTTAAAAAGCCAAATGAGTTATTGATTCTTAGAAAGGCAAGATTACAACAGAGATGAAAATATCATTATAAAAATCCAGCAAAAATGACCGATTTAAAAGTGTAATTAGATTGTGCTTTTAATAGTGACGATTTCTTTTTATTACCGAGTGATAAATTAGGTAGTTCGTTTGGATATTGTTTGGATACAACAACAGTTTACAGAAATCCAGTGACTCGTTTTAAACTGGGATGAAACCCTACAATCGAATTCGATGTAGATAATAGTGGTATTCCAAGGGCTGATAAACAGCCTATGACAGTAAAACAATAAATTTTAAATCAGAAAAAAGATTACAAATTATGTAGACAAGAAGAAGGATGACGATATATCAACTATCGTGTGTGAAATTTCTCTCCGATTCTCTGACGTCAATATACGCACAGTAATAAAATAAAAATAAATTTTAATCTTGGAAAGGAGAGAAAATTTGACAAGGACAAAATAAATATTAATCTTGGAAAGGAGAGAAAAGTTGACAAGGACAAAATAAATAATCATTTATTTTTAGACTTATGGCTCACTAATCTGTAACTCTTCCGGATGGTTTGTTTTCATCTCCGGCCAAAACTACAATTAACAAACACACCTAAACTATAAAATAGTAAATTAATGCATACATCCAAGAAAGAAGCAATTTGTTCAGCTCTTTTCAACAGTCAAAGTATCACGCTAACTGTAACTCTAGACAAGGCTGATGTTGGTTCATTAGCTAACACAAAACAGATAATGAACATTTGAAAGCCGTTATTAAGCATTGTATGTTTGGATTTTTTAACATAGCTTTAACAATTTTACTCATATCGCTACGATGTCTGCAGTGTGTCAGTTTATAGTGATGTCTAGCACTGAGGCATCAGTTTTATAAATCTTTGGTATGATGCGGCCGGAGTTCGAACCCGCGACCTCCCGCATCCGAGGCGGACGCTCTGACCACTTAGGCCACAGGAGCGGTCCATTAATTTGATCAATGAACGAATCTTTATATCCTGATCGACTACTAACACCACTTGTTCACTGTCCACCACCCGCCACACCTTTAACAGAATATGCTACGTATAGTCATTAATAATATAGTCAACGCTATAGCTGTTGCTACAGCCGATATTTTTATCTGCTATAGTACTGGATGCTGCGATGTTTTCTTTTTCCAAATTTAAACTAACTTTCAATCAAAATTGTCACAACAGAATGGCTTTCGTTTGTTCTAGAGTTGCTTCTGTCCAAGTCATACTGTAATTCCTTCAGACCCTTCTTGTATGCCCTCTTTGTACAGATAAAGAATTTTGTCGTTAAAATACTACTACCTTCGCTTGGAGCAACATCTTCAAAGCGTCCTAGACTTTGCTCTGCAAAACCACTGGCAATATTCACAATGAATTGCTTTGGAATCGGTAGATATTTACATTCTCTTTTACTTAGCTAGCAATATTTCTATATACATTTCACTGCTACTTCTTCAGATATTTGAAGAATATTTTTTTGCTGTATCTTACTTCGAACAACATTTTTATATATAAAAAAAAGCCCATCTTAGTATCTAAAGCTTCTGTCCCGGGGGTTAGGTATATCGGAACTTTAGGATAGGCTGTATTTTCATACGACTGGTCTTTCTCTTCGCTCAGCGACTGGATTTGTATGACACTTTTTGCACGTTAGCAATACGATAGATTTTCTTTTGCTTTATATGCTAAGATGTCTTTGTTTTCATATGTTTCACGTACACTTAAGAAAAATGTGTAGCGTTTCTCGTACAATTAAGTTTTTTAAAAATTTATTCATGAGTTTTTTCTTTCTGGTTTTAAGTCCTGCTGGAGCAATATTTCGAATGTGGAGTATAGATTTGATCTGTACTGTATGAGGCCTAATTTAGACACTAAGGTGGCGTTCAATTTATAAAGAAGAATATTTATCCATAACCAAGATTCAAATTGCAACTTCTGCCTTTGAAAAAAACCTATAATATCATTTGCGCTGATCTCTAACGCTGTAGTATTCACTCTCTATTAGCATTCAAAGCGGCGATATTTGGCTTTCGCTGCAATGACTTTTCCATTATTGTTTCTGTGTCCGCCTGTTTGTATCGTAATATCCTGTGCTTTAAAACCTACATTAAATTATACCAGGTCGATTTTAATATCATCTAGTAAGGTTGTAATTTTCGTAGGGAATACATCGTGCACTGAAAATACAATCTACGTAATCATTATAATTTTTCATGTGTGGAACATTGCAAAATATGCAGATTAAGACATAAATCAATGTTGGTTGCATGTTCTAAATGTTCAGTATAATAGTAGACCATGTTTCAGATTGGGATGGAGGAATGCGCATTACAACTGAGTCAGCAAGAAACATACATGAATGTTTTACTGATGATGAATCACGTACTGTTTTCCTGCCGGACTTTGCATGACCTAGAGCACAGTCAAAATGCAAGATGCTTGTTGCTTTCATGTTAGGCTGTATATCTTAGCCGGTTTACCCTCTGTCACTAAATGCACAATCAAGAGATTAGAATATGCTCAATGAAATGTTTTCTATTTTCTCTCTGTTTTCCCCTCGTTTTTAAAGTGTAAATATGAGTGATCCATGGACTAGTTGGTATTTTTTAACAGTCAATAATAAATGAACAGTGCTGTTAACTGAAACTTCTGAAATGTTTCGATACATTTAAATTTGCTCGAGATCGAAAACTCACTCCAAAATGATCGTTCTTTTAAATTTTACAATGGTCTCGTATTTATGCCCGGGCTGATGATAATGTAAAATATGCAATTGGTCTTGTGGAATTTTCGCAACCATACGCAAGAATTTAATAATTGAAAATTGAAAAGTGGCATCGTGGTGTTCTCGTATTCCTACAAGAGATGGTAATAATATAAAATTTACATGTCGCCCGTTCTACCAGTTTATTAACTACTGGCTTTACTGATTCTTATTTTCTTATTAAAAATGATCAAAAGGTCTTAAGCTCGAAGTACGCAGATTAAAAAAAATGTATGGGTCTTTTATTGTGTATTTGTTCACTATCCTCTCATCGTCGGTGCTAAGAATAGATTAAGCGACATTTTAAATGGTTTCTGATACGCATTTGTAAGCTTTTTTCCCAGTCTTTCGTGGGAAACAAGATCTACTGGCCTAAAAATGTGCCTATTTTGTTCAAATATACGAACCAAGTTACTTCTCTTTTTCCTAGGAAAATCTAAACTATAAATAGAAAATTTATGCAATACGCTCGACCTAATTCCGTTCTATTTTCAGATACAGAAGTCAACTTAAAATTATTTTCAAAAATAAAGAGTAGCTATCGAAAAAAGAGTCAAAATATATGTCCTTCTGGAACAGAAAATTGACTAAAAAGGAGAAGCTGAGAACGGAACAGTTAGGACATAAGCATACTTTGAAAGTTATTTTAACGCAGAGACTTTCATTTTAGATGTTAGAGAGAAGTCCTGAGAAAGGTTTCGCCGTCATTCAGAACTAGTTCACATAAATAAAGTATGGAAAAGGTAGACTTTGGAGTAAATATAGTGATGTATAGTTATGATCCAAATATAGTGTCGTTTGAAAACAAAACTATTTATTGTCGAAATTAACTTCTCCACAGACCAGATGGTAAACAGACGTCTAGTTTACGTTCACATCTTAAGTCTAGTTCCGTCCTTTAATTGTTAAATGTTTAATACAACCTCATACCTTTGGTCCATTATGGCAGAAACTGAACAATAAATTTTATTCTATTATATATTTGATGTACTGTGACAAATAATTCAGAAACATCACACGGCAACGTAATTAGATATAGCAAAATCATGGTGATATCAACCTTTTAATCCGGTGTTCATTTCATTAAAACATGAGGTTTATGAACCTCAAAAACCAATGACCTTCGGACATAAAATGATAAAATATTCAAATCCTGTTCATCAGATATGAAAATGTTAAAAACTACTTGAATGATAGAATATGCCAACTTGTAGACACAATTTCATTCAGTTTCATCTGGAATCATATTTCAAAGCTAATGATCAGCCTCATAAGAAATCTATACCTTAAGTTTTAAGTAACAGACGACAATGGATTTTTTTCCACACGAAAAATTCATTGCTGGTGCTGTAACCTATATCCTTTTTCATATCATATTCTTAGTGTAACTCTTAATGTAAAATATTTTCTTTACATCACTTAACATTGTACATTAACAGTTTCGTTTGTAATTATGTGATTCTCTCTCTCTCTCTCTCTCTCTCTCTCTCTCTCTCTCTCTCTCTCTCTCTCTCTCTCTCTCTCTTACTTGATAGCTTGGCCAGGTTGTATGACAGGATGGTCGTTGTTTCGTACATGTCGTCTGACTCCATGGATCGAACAAGCAGATCTCCGACTCCCGTGATCATCGGCAGGCGTAGATAATGGGCCAATTGTCCGGTATTAACCAGTGTCTGGGAACAAGCAGGGCCTATGAAAGCCTTTACTTGCTGATAATAGTACAATTCGGTCATGTGACCAATTGTGGCTTGCTTGGGACAGTGGCCAGTATAAGTGTGGTACATCACGTCAAAATTAACCCCATAGTCACGCCTCGCAACCTCGAAGGCTATCGTCAATGCTGGACCAACACGTCTGATGTCGAAAGGCTCTGTTGCGTTGGTCATCAGAAGTACTCCGGCTTTGTAATTAATCGTAGCAGAAATATATGTCACAAATAAACCAACCAATGTAAAAAATGCAAACAAATCACTGTCACTTTGAAACTGCATTGTCCATAATTGATAATGATTTCTCTTTCATACATAGGTACAAAATATTTTCAACATTTATGATTAAGTATTGATGATTTCCCTTCTAGAAACTATTTTCGCAAAGTCTAAAGGTGCCTATTTCTCACGAACACTCTCAGAGTTCTAAAACAGTCATCAGCAACAACATTCAAAACATTCAGCTGAGAAACGATATGACTTTTACAGATAAAGTAACCTTTATCATTTCCAGCTGATAGCCAATAGTAAATTACTAATTTTTTTCTCTAATTCTGTGAAGCCTTTTGTTGGTTGGGTTATCTTTTAGCTAAACCAATACAATACGATAATGTATGCAATCAATGTAAAGATACTAACAGTAATATATTTTGTCCAATGACAGCGACAGTTATACTCGCTGTGGTATTACTGCTCTTCAGTCAGGTCTGAAACTTGCCAGCGGAGACAACATATTACGATTCTGTTTTGACGTACTTCAAGCACGGGCGAACAGGCGGGTGGGAGGAGGGGGGGGGGGCTAAAACTGAATGTCAGTGCGGACTGACAGGGGGTGGGAGGAGGAGTGAGTAGCGGTTGAGTGAAACAGCCGAAACGCTTGCTACAGTAAGTTTTCTTAACATTTAGACGGTTCAAATTATGCCATGGGTACGCTTAAATTGCAGGATCTAAGGGTTACATCTCAGACTCCTTGTGAATTTTAACCGCTCTGCCCCCACCCCTAGATCAAAACGGTGCTTTTGGATCTGCACCTGAGGAATTTCTCTTTTTGCATATATAGTGAGCTCTCATTTCCATGCACGTCGAGCCATTTCTTTCAGTTTGGTTCCATAGGATTTTTTAGGGATCAGCGCGTGGCTGAGTGCGTTAGAGCTAGGCGATAGGTGCCGTTAACACTCAAATTAATAACGCCTTCACAAGCACCCTGTCTTACACTAAGATTTTCCGCCATAAAAAATTATTTTAAAGCCATTTTTAAATGTTGTCGACTACACGGCCAAGACAAAGCGTAACACTAAAATCCGAAATTGCACCGGACTTTAATCGATACTGCGAAATTATCCAGAAAAAATATAAAATTAATACCAAGATTAAAGGTTGTTCTAAAGTTCGGAAACTAATACGGACTTAAGCGGATACTGAAATATTTCCGGATAACTGTTGGAAAAACTGACATAGACTAAAAGTAATACTAAAATTCCTAACAAAAACGGGCTTTAGCGGTTACAAAAAAAAATTGAACGCAAAAAAATTAAACTAAGGTAGAGACAAAAAGTAAAAGTACATTTCTCACCCAGCACATCACATATACAATCCAGCACCAACTTTTGATTACCATCCAAATACTTAGAGGGGTCTACATGAATTGAACCTGGGAAAAGCTATCAACCATCCAATACCCGATACACACTATTCAAACCACCTTATACATTGTTCCCACACATACTCTCAGAAGTAAGGGGTAGGGTTTAAAGAAAGGAGATTGAAACCCTATCCATCACACCACCTATACCATCCAACATCCCGTACATACAGTCCAAAATGCCTTGTGTAGTACCTCAAATCCCACACCAACTATATTACGATAATTGTAATGTGTACAAGAAGAAGATGAAATCGTACAAATACGTTATCTAAACATAGCTATACCATCCAACACCATGTACTCACAATCTAAAAACGCCTTGTGCAGTCTCTTAAATCCCACGCCCACCATCAGAAGAAAGGGTAGTGTATAAAAGAAGAAGATGAAATCGCACAAATATATTATCTAAATATACATATACCAGCTACTGTCCCATACACACTATCCAAAATGCATTGTTTACTGACTAAAATCCCACACCAGCTATCAGAAGAAAGGGGTAGTGTGCAAAAGAAGGAGATTAAATCGCACAAACATACTATCCATCACATAGCCAAGACCAACCAATACCCCATACACACTATCCAAAAGGCCTTGTGTAGTGCCCCCACACTTACTATCAGAAGAAATGGGCAGGGTTTAAAGAAAAGAGATGAAATCGCAGAAACAGGCTATCCAGAACAACACTTATACCATCCAACACCACATACAGACAATCCAAAATGCCTTGTTTAGTGCCTAAAATCCCACACCAACTATCAGAAGAAAGTGGTAGTGTGTAAAAGATGAAAACGCAGAAATATTCTGTTTAATCATACCTATGCCATTCAATCCGAAAACCCTTCGTTTAGTCCCACACCTACTATCGGAATAAAGGGGTAGTGTCTAAACAAAGGGGCTAAATATCACGAACATACATCCAAACAAAACTATACGATCCAACACCACATACATTCAATCCGAAAACGCCTTGTGTACCCTCTTAACTCTCATATCTATTATCAACAGAATTGGGTAGTGTATAAATGAAGGGACCCCAAACTTACTATCAAAAGAAATGGGTAGGGTTTAAAGAAAGGAGATTAAATCGCACAAACATACTATCCGGCACACCGACTATACCATTCAAAACCCCATACACACAATTCAAAATATCTTGTGTAGTTCCGTTAAAGAAGGAATAGGGTATTGTGTAAAAGAAGGGAACAAAAAACTTCATTTTATTATTAAGAAGTATATACCTACGCTAGAGCATGTGGCTAACATATTCGTACCAATAACGACAAATTTTCATATTTGTGAGGTCTGAAAATTTACTGTTTGATTAACTGCATTCTCTAAGACATAGATCTTTGAACAGTTCGTATATAAATGCTATGGAAACGCTGATTGGTTTGAAAATGTTCAAATAGTCAAATTTTATAATCCTGTAAATGGGAAGTTTGAAGAAAAACATTGAGAGAATGCTTCCTGAGCTGTGAGACTGCATTTGCAACTACTTTGTACGGAATCAAATAAAACGCAAAATAGACCTGCATCCTAAACGGTATAGACTTCATCATCATCGGTATTTGAATGTCTTAAAAAAGACCTGCATCCCAAACGGTATATACTTCTTCATCATCATCGGTATTTGAATGTTTAAAAAAAGACCTGCATCCTAAACGGTATAGACTTCTTCATCATCATCGGTATTTGAATGTCTTAAAAAAGACCTGCATCCTAAACGGTATAGACTTCTTCATCATCATCGGTATTTGAATGTCTTAAAAAAGACCTGCATCCTAAACGGTATAGACTTCTTCATCATCGGTATTTGAATATCTTGAAAAAGACCTGCATCCTAAACGGTATAGACATCATCATCATCGGTATTTGAATGTCTTGAAAAAGACCTGCATCCTAAACGGTATAGACTTCATCATGATCATCGGTATTTGAATGTCTTAAAAAAGACCTGCATCCAAAACGGTATAGACTTCATCATCATCGGTATTTGAATATCTTCAAAAAGACCTGCATACTAAACGGTATAGACTTCATCATCATCGGTATTTGAATGTCTTGAAAAAGACCTGCATCCTAAACGGTATAGACTTCATCATCATCATCGGTATTTGAATGTCTTGAAAAAGACCTGCATCCTAAACGGTATATACTTCTTCATCATCATCGGTATTTGAATGTCTTAAAAAAAGACCTGCATCCTAAACGGTATAGATCTCTTCATCATCGTCGGTATTTGAATGTCTTAAAAAAGAAGTGCATCCTAAACGGTATAGACTTCTTCATCATCATAGGTATTTGAATGTCTTAAAAAAGACCTGCATCCTAAACGGTATAGACTTCATCATCATCGGTATTTGAATGTCTTAAAAAAGACCTGCATCCTAAACGGTATAGACTTCATCATCATTGGTATTTGAACGTCTTGAAAAAGACCTGCATCCAAAACGGTATAGACTTCTTCATCATCATCGGTATTTGAATGTCTTAAAAAAGACCTGCATCTTAAACGCTATACACTTAATCATCATCATCATCGGTATTTGAATGTCTTAAAAAAGACCTGCATCCTAAACGATATAGACTTCATCATCTTCGGTATTTGAATGTCTTAAAAAAGACCTGCATCCTAAACGGTATAGACTTCATCATCATCGGTATTTGAATGTCTTAAAAAAGACCTGCATCCTAAATGGTATAGACTTCATCATCATCGGTATTTGAATGTCTTGAAAAAGATCTGCATCCTAAACGGTATAGACTTCATCATCATCATCTGTATTTGAATGTCTTGAAAAAGACCTGCATCCTAAACGGTATAGACTCCATCATCATCGGTATTTGAATGTCTTGAAAAAGACCTGCATTCTAAATGGTATAGACTTCATCATCATCATCGGCATTTGACTGTTTTGAAAAAGACCTGCATCCTAAACGCTATATACTTCGTCATCATCATCGGTATTTGAATGTCTTAAAAAAGACCTGCATCCTAAACGGTATAGACTTCATCATCATCGGTATTTGAATGTCTCAAAAAAGACCTGCATCCTAAACGGTATAGACATCATCATCATCGGTATTTGAATGTCTTAAAAAGACCTGCATCCTAAACGGTATAGACTTCATCATCATCGGTATTTGAATGTCTTAAAAAAGACCTGCATCCTAAACGGTATAGACTTCATCATCATCATCATCGGCATTTGAATGTCTTAAAAAAGACCTGCATCCTAAACGGTATAAACCTCATCATCATCATCGGTATTTGAATGTCTTAAAAAAGACCTGCATCCTAAACGGTATAGACATCATCATCATCGGTATTTGAATGTTTTAAAAAAGACCTGCATCCTAAACGGTATTGACTTCATCATCATCGGTATTTGAATGTCTCAAAAAAGACCTGCATCCTAAACGGTATAGACTTCATCATCATCGGTATTTGAATGTCTTAAAAAGACCTGCATCCTAAACGGTATAGACTTCATCATCATCGATATTTGAATGTCTTAAAAAAGAGGTGCATCCTAAACGGTATAGACTTCATCATCATCATCATCGGTATTTTAATGTCTTAAAGAGGACCTGCATCCTAAACGGTATAAACCTCATCATCATCATCGGTATTTGAATGTCTTAAAAAAGACCTGCATCCTAAACGGTATAGACATCATCATCATCGGGATTTGAATGTCTTAAAAAAGACCTGCATCCTAAACGGTATAGACTTCATCATCATCGGTATTTGAATGTCTTTAAAAAAAGACCTGCATCCTAAACGGTATATACTTCTTCATCATCATCGGTATTTGAATGTCTTAAAAAAGACCTGAATCCTAAACGGTATAGACTTCATCATCATCGGTATTTGAATGTCTTGAAAAAGACCTGCATCCTAAACGGTATAGACTTCATCATCATCATCCGTATTTGAATGTTTTGAAAAAGACCTGCATCCTAAACGGTATATACTTCTTCATCATCATCGGTATTTGAATGTCTTAAAAAAGACCTGCATCCTAAACGGTATAGACTCCTTCATCATCATCGGTATGTGAATGTCTTAAAAAGGACCTGCATCCTAAACGGTATTGATTTCATCATCATCGGTATTTGAATGTCTCAAAAAAGACCTGCATCCTAAACGGTATAGACTTCATCATCATCGGTATTTGAATGTCTTAAAAAGACCTGCACCCTAAACGGTATAGACTTCATCATCATCGGTATTTGAATGTCTTAAAAAAGAAGTGCATTCTAAACTGTACAGACATCATCATCATCATCATCGGTATTTGAATGTCTTAAAAAAGACCTGCATCCTAAACGGTATAAACCTCATCATCATCATCGGTATTTGAACGTCTTAAAAAAGACCTGCATCCTAAACGGTATAGACATCATCATCATCGGTATTTGAATGTCTTAAAAAAGACCTGCATCCTAAACGGTATAGACTTCTTCATCATCGGTATTTGAATATCTTCAAAAAGACCTGCATACTAAACGGCATAGACTTCATCATCATCGGTATTTGATTGTCTTGAAAAAGACCTGCATCCTAAACGGTATAGACTTCATCATCATCATCGGTATTTGAATGTCTTGAAAAAGACCTGCATCCTAAACGGTATAGACTTCTTCATCATCATCGGTATTTGAATGTCTTAAAAAAAGACCTGCATCCTAAACGGTATAGACTTCTTCATCATCGTCGGTATTTGAATGTCTTAAAAAAGAAGTGCATCCTAAACGGTATAGACTTCTTCATCATCATAGGTATTTGAATGTCTTAAAAAAGACCTGCATCCTAAACGGTATAGACTTCATTATCATCGGTATTTGAATGTCTTAAAAAAGACCTGCATCCTAAACGGTATATTCTTCATCATCATCATCGGTATTTGAATGTCTTGAAAAAGACCTGCATCCAAAACGGTATAGACTTCTTCATCATCATCGGTATTTGAATGTCTTAAAAAAGATCTGCATCTTAAACGCTATAAACTTCATCATCATCATCGGTATTTGAATGTCTTAAAAAAGACCTGCATCCTAAACGATATAGACTTCATCATCTTCGGTATTTGAATGTCTTAAAAAAGAACTGCATCCTAAACGGTATAGACTTCATCATCATCGGTATTTGAATGTCTTGAAAAAGGCCTGCATCCTAAAAGGTATAAACTTCATCATGATCATCGGTATTTGAATGTCTTAAAAAAGACCTGCATCCTAAACGGTATAGACTCCATGATCATCGGTATTTGAATGTCTTGAAAAAGACCTGCATTCTAAACGGTATAGACTTCATCATCATCATCTGTATTTGAATGTCTTAAAAAAGACCTGAATCCTAAACGGTATAGACTCCATCATCATCGGTATTTGAATGTCTTGAAAAAGACCTGCATTCTAAACGGTATAGACTTCATCATCATCATCGGTATTTGAATGTTTTGAAAAAGACCTGCATCCTAAACGGTATATACTTCTTCATCATCATCGGTATTTGAATGTCTTAAAAAAGACCTGCATCCTAAACGGTACAGACTTCTTCATCATCATCGGTATTTGAATGTCTTGAAAAACACCTGCATCCTAAACGGTATTGACTTCATCATCATCGGTATTTGAATGTCTCAAAAAAGACCTGCATCCTAAACGGTATAGACTTCATCATCATCGGTATTTGAATGTCTTAAAAAGACCTGCATCCTAAACGGTATAGACTTCATCATCATCGGTATTTGAATGTCTTAAAAAAGAAGTGCATCCTAAACGGTATAGACTTCATCATCATCATCATCGGTATTTGAATGTCTTAAAAATGACCTGCATCCTAAACGGTATAAACCTCATCATCATCATCGGTATTTGAATGTCTTAAAAAAAGACCTGCATCCTGAACGGTATAGATCATCATCATCATCGGTATTTGAATGTCTTAAAAAAGACCTGCATCCTAAACGGTATAGACTTCATCATCATCGGTATTTGAATGTCTTAAAAAAAAGACCTGCATCCTAAACGATATATATTTCTTGATCATCATCGGTATTTGAATGTCTTAAAAAAGACCTGAATCCTAAACGGTATAGACTTCATCATCATCATCATCGGTATTTGAATGTCTTGAAAAAGACCTGCATCCTAAACGGTATAGACTTCATCATCATCATCGGTATTTGAATGTTTTGAAAAAGACCTGCTTCCTAAACGTTATATACTTCTTCATCATCATCGGTATTTGAATGTCTTAAAAAAGACCTGCATCCTAAACGGTATAGACTTCTTCATCATCATCGGTATTTGAATGTCTTAAAAAAGACCTGCATCCTAAACGGTATTGACTTCATCATCATCGGTATTTGAATGTCTTGAAAAAGACCTGCATCCTAAACGGAATAGACTTCATCATCATCGGTATTTGAATGTCTTAAAAAAGACCTGCATCCTAAACGGTATACACCTCATCATCATCATCATCGGTATTTGAATGTCTTAAAAAAGACCTGCATCCTAAACGGTATAAACCTCATCATCATCATCGGTATTTGAATGTCTTAAAAAAGACCTGCATCCTAAACGGTATAGACATCATCATCATCGGTATTTGAATGTCTTAAAAAAGACCTGCATCCTAAACGGTATAGACTGCATCATCATCGGTATTTGAATGTCTTAAAAAAAAGACCTGCATCCTAAACGGTATATACTTCTTCATCATCATCGGTGTTTGAATGTCTTAAAAAAGACCTGAATCCTAAACGGTATAGACTTCATCATCATCGGTATTTGAATGTCTTGAAAAAGACCTGCATCCTAAACGGTATAGACTTCATCATCATCTTTATTTGAATGTCTTGAAAAAGACCTGCATCCTAAACGGTATAGACTTCATCATCGTAGCTAATTGAATGTCTTAAAAAAGACCTGCATCCTAAACGGTATATACTTCTTCATCATCATCGGTATTTGAATGTCTTAAAAAGACCTGCATCCTATACGGTATAGACTTCATCATCATCGGTATTTGAATGTCTTAAAAAAGACCTGCATCCTAAACGGTATAGACTTCATGATCATCAGTATTTGAATGTCTTAAAAAAAGACCTGCATCCTAAACGGTATAGACTTCATCATCATCAGTATTTGAACGTCTTAAAAAATGACCTGGATCCGAAACGGTATAGACTTCATCATCATCATCGGTATTTGAATGTCTTGAAAAAGACCTGCATCCTAAACGGTATAGACTTTATCATCATCGGTATTTGATTGTCTTGAAAAAGACCTGCATCCTAAACGGTATAGACTTCATCATCATCATCGGTATTTGAATGTCTTAAAAAAGACCTGCATCCTTAACGGTATAGATTTCATCATCATCATCGGTATTTGAATGTCTTAGAAAAGACCTGCATCCTAAACGATATAGACTTGATCATCATCGGTATTTGAATGTCTTAAAAAAGACCTGCATCCTAAACGGTATAGACTTCTTCATCATCATCGGTGTTTGAATGTCTTAAAAAAGACCTGCATCCTAACCGAAATAGATTTCATCATCTTCGGTATTTGAATGTCTTAAAAAAGACCTGCATCCTAAACGGTATAGACTTCATCATCATCGGTATTTGGATGTCTTGAAAAAGACCTGCATCCTAAACGGTATAAAGTTCATCATCATCATCGGTATTTGAATGTCTTAAAAAAGAAGTGCATCCTAAATGGTATAGACTTCTTCACCATCATCGGTATTTGAATGTCCTAAAAAAGACATGCATCCTAAATGGAATAGACTTCATCATCATCGGTATTTGAATATCTAAAAAAAAGACCTGCATCCTAAACGGTATAAACCTCATCATCATCATCGGTATTTGAATGTCTTAAAAAAGACCTGCATCCTAAACGGTGTAGACTTCATCATCATCATCGGTATTTGAATGCCTTGAAAAAGACCTGGTTCCTAGACGGTATAGACTTCTTCATCATCATCGGTATTTGAATGTCTTAAAAAAGACCTGCATCCTACACAGAATAAACTTCATCATCATCATCGGTATTTGAATGTCTTAAAAAAGACCTGCATCCTAAACGGTAAAGACTTCTTTATCATCATCGGTATTTGAATGTCTTAAAAAAGACTTGCATCCTAAACGGTATAGACTTCATCGTCATCGGTATTTGAATGTCTTAAAAAAGACCTGCATCCTAAACGGTATAGACTTCATCATCATCATCGGTATTTGAATGTCTTAAAAAAGACCTGCATCCTAAAAGGTATAGACTTCATCATCATAGGTATTTGAAGGTCTTGAAAAAGACCTGCATCCTAAACGGTATAGACTTCATCATCATCATCGGTATTTGAATATCTTGAAAAGACCTGCGTCCTAAACGGTATACACATCTTCATCATCATCGGCATTTCAATGTCTTAAAAAAGGCCTGCATCCTAAACGGTATAGACTTCTTGATCATCATCGGTATTGAATGTCTTAAAAAAGACCTGCATCCTAAACGATATAGACTTCATCATCTTCGGTATTTGAATGTCTTAAAAAAGACCTGCCTCCTAAACGGTATAGACTTCATCATCATCGGTATTTGAATGTCTTGAAAAAGACCTGCATCCTAAACGGTATAGACTTCATCATCATGTTTATTTGAATGTCTTGAAAAAGACCTGCATCCTAAACGGTATAGACTTCATCATCGTAGCTATTTGAATGTCTTAAAAAAGACCTGCATCCTAAACGGTATATACTTCTTCATCATCATCGGTATTTGAATGTCTTAAAAAGACCTGCATCCTATACGGTATAGACTTCATCATCATCGGTATTTGAATGTCTTAAAAAAGACCTGCATCCTAAACGGAATAGACATCATTATGATTAGTATTTGAATGTCTTAAAAAAAAGACCTGCATCCTAAACGGTATAGACTTCATCATCATCAGCGGTATTTGAATGTCTTAAAAAAGACCTGCATTCTAAACGGTATAGACTTCTTCATCATCATCGATATTTGAATGTCTTAAAAAAGACCTGCATTCTAAACGGTATAAACTTCAGCATCATCACCGGTATTTGAATGTCTTAAAAAAGACCAGCATCCTAAACGGTGTGAACTTCATCATCATCATCGGTATTTGAATGTCTTAAAAAAGACCTGCATCCTAAACGGTATAGACTTCTTCATCATCATCGGTATTTGAATGTCTTAAAAACGACCTGCATCCTAAACGGTATAGACTTCATCATCATCGGTATTTGAATGTCTTGAAAAAGAACTGCATTCTAAACGGTATAGACTTCTTCATCATCATCGGTATTTGAATGTCTTAAAAAAGACCTGCATCCTAAACGGTATAGACTTCATACTCATCATCGGTATTTGAATGTCTTAAAAAAGACCTGCATCCTAAACGGTATAGACTTCAGCATCATCGGTATTTGAATGTCTTGAAAAAGAAATGCATCCTGAACGGTATAGACTTCATCATCATCGGTATTTGAATGTCTTAAAAAAGACCTGCATCCTAAACGGTATAGACTTCATCATCATCTGTATTTGAATGTCTTGAAAAAGACCTGCTTCCTAAACGGTATAGACTTCTTCATCATCATCGGTATTTGAATGTCTTAAAAAAGACCTGCATCCTAAACGGTATATACTTCTTCATCATCATCGGTATTTGAATGTCGTAAAAAAAGACCTGCATCCTAAACGGTATAGACTTCATCGTCATCATCGGTATTTGAATGTATTAAAAAAGACCTGCATCTTAAAAGGTATAGACTTCATCATCATCGGTATTTGAATGTCTTGAAAAAGAAATGCATCCTGAACGGTATAGACTTCATCATCATCGGTATTTGAATGTCATAAATAAGACATGCATCCTAAACGGTATATACTTCTTCATCATCATCGGTATTTTAATGTATTCAAAAAAGACCTGCATGCTAAACGGTATAGACTTCATCATCATCAGTATTTGAATGTCTTCAAAAAAGACCTGCATGCTAAACGGTATAGACTTCATCATCATTGGTATTTGAATGTCTTAAAAAATGACCTGCATCCTAGAAGGTATAGACTTCATCATCATCATCGGTATTTGAATGTCTTGAAAATGACCTGCATCCTAAACGGAATAGACTTCATCATCATCGGTATTTGAATGTCTTGAAAAAGACCTGCATCCTAAACGGTATAGTCTTCATCATGATCATCGGAATTTGAATGTCTTGAAAAAGACCTGCATCCTTAACGGTTTGGACATCATCATCATCATCGGTATTTGAATGTCTTAAAAAAGACCTGCATCCTAAAGGATATAGACTTCATCATCATCGGTATTTGAATGTCTTAAAAAAGACCTGCATCCTAAACGGTATAAACTTCTTCATGATCATCGGATTTGAATGTCTTGAGAACGACCTACATCCGAAACGGTAAAGACTTGATCATCATCGGTATTTGAATGTCTTGAAAAAGAAATGCATCCTAAACGGTATAGACTTCATCATCGTCGCTATTTTAATATCTTAAAAAAGATCTGCATCCTAAACGGTATAGACATCACCATCATCGGTATTTGAATGTCTTCAAAAAGACCTGCATCCTAAACGGTATTGACTTCATCATCAACATCGGTATTTGAATGTCTTGAAAAAGACCTGCAACCTAAACGGTATAGACTTCATCATCATCATCGGTATTTGAATGTCTTAAAAAAGACCTGCATCCTAAACGGTATAGACTTCTTCATCATCATCGGTATTTGAATGTCTTAAAAAAGACCTGCATCCCAAACGGTATAGACTTCTTCATCATCATCGGTATTTGAATGTCTTAAAAAAAGACCTTCATCATAAACGCTATAGACTTGATCATCATCGGTATTTGAATGTCTTGAAAAGACCTGCATCCTAAACGGTATAGACTTCTTCATCATCATCGGTATTTGAATGTTTTAAAAAAGACCTGCATCCTAAACGGTATAGACGTCATCATCATCGGTATTTGAATGTCTTAAAGAGGACCTGCACCTTAAATGGTATAAACTTCTTTATCATGATCGGTATTTGATTGTCTTTAAAAAAAGACCTGCATGCTAAACGGTATAGACTTCATCATCATCAGTATTTGAATGTCTTAAAAAAAGACCTGCATGTTAAACGGTATAGACTTCATCATCATCAGTATTTGAATGTCTTAAAAAAAGACCTGCATCCTAAACGGTATAGACTTCATTATCATCATCGGTATTTGAATGTCTTGAAAAAGACCTGCATCCTATACGGTATAGACTTCATCATCATCGGTATTTGATTGTCTTGAAAAAGACCTGCATCCTAAACGGTATAGACTTCATCATCATCATCGGTCTTTGAATGTCTTGAAAAAGAACTGCATCCTTAACGGTATAGACTTCTTCATCATCATCGGTATTTGAATGTCTTAAAAAAGAGCTGCATCCTAAACGATATAGACTTCATCATCATCGGTATTTGAATGTCTTAAAAAAAGACCTGCATTCTAAACGGTATAGACTTCATCATCATCAGTATTTGAATGTCTTGAAAAAAGACCTGCATCCTAAACGGTATAGTCATCATCATCATCATCGGTATTTGAATGTCTTAAAAAAGACCTGCATCCTAAACGGTATAGACTTCATCATCATCGGTATTTGAATGTCTTGAAAAAGACCTGCAACCTAAACGGTATAGACTTCATCATCATCTTCGGTATTTGAATGTCTTAAAAAAGACCTGCATCCTAAACGGTATAGACTTCTTCATCATCATCGGTATTTGAATGTCTTAGAAAAAGACCTGCATCCTAAACGGTATAGACTTCATCATCATCTTCGGTATTTGAATGTCTTAAAAAAGACCTGCATCCTAAACGGTATAGACTTCTTCATCATCATCGGTATTTGAATGTCTTAGAAAAAGACCTGCATACTAAACGGTATAGACTTCATCATCATCATCGGTATTTGAATGTCTTAAAAAAAGACCTGCATCCTAAACGGTTTAGACTTCATCAACATCATCGTTATTTGAATGTCTCAAAAAAGACCTGCATCCTAAACGGAATTGACTTCATCATCATCGGTATTTGAATGTCTTAAAAAAAGACCTGCAACCTAAACGGTATAGACTTCTTCATCATCATCGGTATTTGAATGCCTTGAAAATGACCTGCATCCTAAACGGTATAGACTTCATCATCATCGGTATTTGAATGTCTTAAAATAGACCTGGTTCCTACACGGTATAGACTTCTTCATCATCATCTTTATTTGAATGTCTTAAAAAAGACCTGCATCCTACTCGGTATAAACTTCATCATCATCATCGGCATTTGAATGTCTTAAAAAAGACCTGCATCCTAAACGGTATAGACTTCATCATCATCAGTATTTGATGGTCTTCAAAAAAGACCTGCATCCTAAACGGTATAGACTTCATCATCATCATCGGTATTTGAATATCTCAAAAAAGACCTGCATCCTAAACAATATAGACTTCATCATCTTCGGTATTTGAATGTTCTAAAAGAGACCTGCATCCTAAACGGTATAGATTTCATCATCTTCGGCATTTGAATGTCTTGAAAAAGACCTGCATCCTAAACGGTATAGACTTCATCATCATCATCGGTATTTGAATGTCTTAAAAAAGACCTGCATCCTAAACGGTATAGACTTCATCATCATCATCGGTATGTGAATGTCACAAAAAAGACCTGCATCCTAAAATTTATAGACTTCTTCATCATCATCGGTATTTGAATGTCTTAAAAAAGACCTGCATCCTAAACGGTATAGATTTCATCATGATCGGTATTTGAAAGTCTTGAAAAAGAAATGCATCCTGAACGGTATATACTTCATCATCATCGGTATTTGAATGTCTTAAATAAGACCTGCATCCTAAACGGTATATGCTTCTTCATCATCATCGGTATTTGAATGTCTTCAAAAAAGACCTGCATGCTAAACGGTATAGACTTCATCATCATCAGTTTTTGAATGTCTTCAAAAAAGACCTGCATGCTAAACGGTATAGAGTTGATCATCATCAGTATTTGAATGTCTTAAAAAATGACCTGCATCCTAGACGGTATAGACTTCATTATCATCATCGGTATTTGAATGTCTTGAAAATGACCTGCATCCTAAACGGTATAGACTTCATCATCATCGGTATTTGAATGTATTGAAAAAGACCTGTATCCTAAACGGTATAGTCTTCATCATCATCATCGGTATTTGAATGTCTTGAAAAAGACCTGCATCCTTAACGGTATAGACTTCATCATCATCATCGGTATTTGAATGTCTTAAGAAAGACCTGCATCATAAACGATGTAGACTTCATCATCATCGGAATTTGAATGTCTTAAAAAAGACCTGCATCCTAAACGGTATAGACTTCATCATCATCATATGTATTTGAATGTATTAAAAAAAGACCTGCATCCTAAACGGTATAGACTTCATCATCATCAGTATTTACATGTCTTGAAAAAGACCTGTATCCTAAACGGTATAAACTTCATCATCATCATCGGTATTTGAATGTCTTAAAAAAGACCTGCATCCTAAACGGTATAGACTTCTTCATCATCATCGGTATTTGAATGTCTTAAAAAAGACCTTCATTCTAAACGGCATAAACCTCATCATCATCATCATCGGTATTTGAATGTCTTAAAAAAGACCTGCATCCTACACGGTAGAGACTTCACCATCATCGGTATTTGAATGTCTTAAAAAAAGACTTGCATCCTAAACGGTATAAACTTCTTCATGATCATCGGTATTTGAATGGCTTGAAAACGACCAACATCCGAAACGGTATAGACTTTATCATGATCGGTGTTTGAATGTCTTGAAAAAGAAATGCATCCTGAACGGTATAGACTTCATGATCATCGGTATTTGAATGTCTTAAAAAAGACCTGCATCCTAATCGGTATAGACTTCTTCATCATCATCGGTATTTGAATGTCTTGAAAAAAGACCTGCATCCTAAACGGTATAGACTTCATCACCATCATCGGTATTTGAATGTCTTCAAAAAGACCTCCATCCTAAACGGTATTGACTTCATCATCATCATCGGTATTTGAATGTCTTAAAAAAGACCTGCATCCTAATCGGTATAGACTTCTTCATCATCATCGGTATTTGAATGTCTTAAAAAAGACCTGCATCCTAAACGGTATAGACTTCATCATCATCGGTATTTGAATGTCTTGAAAAAGAAATGCATCCTGTACGGTAGAGACTTCATCATCATCGGTATTTGAATGTCTTAAAAAAGACCTGCATCTTAAACGGTATATACTTCTTCATCATCATCGGTATTTGAATGTCTTAAAAAAAGTTCTGCATGCTAAACGGTCTAGATTTCATCATCATCAGTATTTGAATGTCTTAAAAAAAGACCTGCATGCTAAACGGTATAGACTTCATCATCATCAGTATTTGAATGTCTTAAAAAAAGACCTGCATCCTAGACGGTATGGACTTCATCATCATCATCGGTATTTGAATGTCTTGAAAAAGTCCTGCATCCTATACGGTATAGACTTCATCATGATCGGTATTTTAATGTCTTGAAAAAGAACTGCATCCTTAACGGTATAGACTTCTTCATCATCATCGGTATTTGAATGTCTTCAAAAAGAGCTGCATCCTAAACGATATAGACTTCATCATCATCGGTATTTGAATGTCTTAAAAAAAGACCTGCATCCTAAACGGTATAGACTTCATCATCATCAGTATTTGAATGTCTTGAAAAAAGACCTGCATCCTAAACGGTATAGTCATCATCATCATCATCGGTATTTGAATGTCTTAAAAAAGACCTGCATCCTAAACGGTATAGACTTCATCATCATCGGTATTTGAATGTCTTGAAAAAGAATTGCATCCTACACGGTATAGACTTCATCATCATCATCGGTATTTGAATGTCTTAAAAAAGATCTGCATCCTAAACGGTATAGACTTCTTCATCATCATCGGTATTTGGATGTCTTAAAAAAAGACCTGCATACTAAACGGTATAGACTTCATCATCATCATCGGTATTTGAATGTCTTAAAAAAGAGCTGCATCCTAAACGGTATAGACTTCATCATCATTGGTATTTGAATGTCTTAAAAAAAAGACCTGCATCCTAAACGGTTTAGACTTCATCAACATCATCGGTATTTGAATGTCTCAAAAAAGACCTGCATCCTAAACGGTATTGACTTCATCATCATCGGTATTTGATTGTCTTAAAAAAAGACCTGCATCCTAAACGGTATAGACTCCTTCATCATCATCGGTATTTGAATGTCTTGAAAAAGACCTGCATCCTACACGGTATAGACTTCATCACCATCATCGGTATTTGAATGTCTTAAAAAAGACCTGCATCCTAAACGGTATAGACTTCATCATCATAGGTATTTGAATGTCTTGAAAAAGAAATGCATAATGAACGGTAGAGACTTCATCATCATCGGTATTTGACTGTCTTAAAAAAGACCTGCATCCTAAACGGTATAGACTTCATCATCATCAGTATTTGAATGTCTTAAAAAAAGACCTGCATCCTAAACGGTATAGACTTCATCATCATCAGTATTTGAATGTCTTGAAAAAAGACCTGCATCCTAAACGGTATAGTAATCATCATCATCATCATCGGTATTTGAATGTCTTAAAAAAGACCTGCATACCAAACGGTATAGACTTCATCATCATCGGTATTTGAATGTCTTGAAAAAGACCTGCTTCCTAAACGGTGTAGACTTCATCATCATCATCGGTATTTGAATGTCTTGAAAAAGACCTGCATCCTAAACGGTATAGATTTCATCATCATCGGTATTTGAATGTCTTGAAAAAGATCTGCATCCTAAACAGTATAGACGTCTTCATCATCATCGGTATTTGAATGTCTTAAAAAAGAGCTGCATCCTAAACGGTGTAGACTTCATCATCATCGGTATTTGAATGATTTAAAAAAAGGCCTGCAGTATAAACGGTTTAGACATCATCTTCATGATCGGTTTTTGAATGTCTGAAAAATGACCTGCATCCTAAAAGGTATAGACTTCATGATCATCGGTATTTGTATGTCTTAAAAAAGACCTGCATCCTAAACGGTATAGACTTCATCATCATCATCGGTTTTTGAATGTCTTGAAAAAGACCTGCATCCTAAACGGTATAGATTTCATGATCATCGGTATTTGAATGTCTTGAAAACGATCTGCATCCTAAACAGTATAGACGTCTTCATCATCATCGGGATTTGAATGTCTTAAAAAAGACCTTCATTCTAAACGGTATAAACCTCATCATCATCATCGGTATTTGAATGTCTTAAAAAAGACCTGCACCCTAAACGGTATAGACATCACCATTATCGGTATTTGAATGTCTTAAAAAAGATCTGCATCCTAAACGGTAGAGACTTCCTCATCATCGGTATTTGAATGTCTTAAAAAAAGACTTGCATCCTAAATGGTATAAACTTATTCATGATCATCGGTATTTGAATGTCTTGAAAACGACTTACATCCGAAACGGTATAGACTTCATCATGATCGGTATTTGAATGTCTTGAAAAAGAAATGCATCGTAAACGGTATAGACTTCATCATCGTCGCTATTTTAATATCTTAAAAAAGATCCGCATCCTAAGCGGTATAGACATCACTATCATCGGTATTTGAATGTCTTCAAAAAGACCTGCATCCTAAACGGTATTGACTTCATCATCATCATCGGTATTTGAATGTCTTGAAAAAGACCTGCATCCTAAACGGTATAGACTTCATCATCATCATCGGTATTTCAATGTCTTAAAAAAGACCTGCATCCTAAACGGTATAGACTTCATCATCATCGGTATTTGAATGTCTTAAAAAAGACCCGCATTACAAACGGTATAGACTTCTTCATCATCATCGGTATTTGAATGTCTTAAAAAAAGACCTTCATCATAAACGCTATAGACTTGATCATCATCGGTATTTGAATGTCTTGAAAAGACCTGCATCCTAAACGGTATAGACTTCTTCATCATCATCGGTATTTGAATGTCTTAAAAAAGACCTGCATCCTAAACGGTATTTACTTCTTCATCATCATCGGTATTTGAATGTCTTGAAAAAGAAACGCATCCTGAACGGTATAGACTTCATCATCATCGGTGTTTGAATGTCTTAAAGAAGACCTGCATCTTAAACGGTATATATATATCTTCATCATCATCGGTATTTGAATGTCTTAAAAAAAGACCTGCATGCTAAACGGTATAGACTTCATCATCATCAGTATTTGAATGTCTTAAAAAAAGACCTGCATCCTAGACGGTATAAACTTCATCATCATCATCGGTATTTGAATGTCTTGAAAAAGACCTGCATCGTATACGGTATACATTTCATCATCATCGGTATTTGAATGTCTTGAAGAAGACCTGCATCCTAAACGGTATAGACTTCATCATCATCATCGGTCTTTGAATGTCTTGAAAAAGAACTGCATCCTAAACGGTATAGACATCTTCATCATCATCGGTATTTGAATGTCTTAAAAAAGAGCTCCATCCTAAACGATATAGACTTCATCATCATCGGTATTTGAATGTCTTAAAAAAAGAACTGCATCCAAAACGGTATAGACTTCATCATCATCAGTATTTGAATGTCTTGAAAAAAGACCTGCATCCTAAACGGTATAGTCATCATCATCATCATCGGTATTTCAATGTCTTAAAAAAGACCTGCATCCTAAACGGTATAGAGTTCTTCATCATCATCGGTATTTGAATGTCTTAAAAAAAGACATGCATACTGAACGGTATAGACTTCATCAACATCATCGGTATTTGAATGTCTCAAAAAAGACCTGCATCCTAAACGGTATTGACTTCATCATCATCGGTATTTGAATGTCTTAAAAAAAGACCTGCATCCTAAACGGTATAGACTTCTTCATCATCATCGTTATTTGAATGCCTTGAAAAAGACCTGCATCCTAAACGGTATAGACTTCATCACCATCATCGGTATTTGAATGTCTTCAAAACGACCTGCATCCTAAACGGTATAGACTTCATCATCATCATCGGTATTTGAATGTCTTGAAAAAGACCTGCATCCTTCACGATAAAGACTTCATCATCATCATCGGTATTTGAATGTCTTGAAAAAGACCTGCATCCTAAACGGTATAGACTTCATCATCATCATCGGTATTTGAATGTCTTAAAAAAGACCTGCATCGTAAACGGTATAGACTTCTTCATCATCATCGGTATTTGAATGTCTTAAAAAAGACCTGCATCCTGAACGGTATAGACTTCATCATCATCATCGGTATTTCAATATCTTAAAAAAGACCTGCATCATAAACGATATAGACTTCATCATCTTCGCTACTTGAATGTCTTAAAAAAGACCTGCATCCTAAACGGTATAGACTTCTTCATCATCATCGATATTTGAATGTCTTAAAAAAGACCTGCATCCTAAACGGTATAGACTTCTTCATCATCATCGGTATTTGAATGTCTTAAAAAAGACCTGCATCCTAAACGGTATAGACGTCATCATCATCGGTATATGAATATCTTAAAAAAAGACCTGCATCCTAAACGGTAAAAACTTCATCATCATCATCGGTATTTGAATCTCTTAAAAAAGACCTGCATCCTAAACGGTATAGACTTCATCATCATCATCGGTATTTGAATGTCTTAAAAAAGACCTGCATCCTAAACGGTATAGACTTCATCATCATAGGTATTTGAAGGTCTTGAAAAAGACCTACATCCTAAACACTATAGACTTCATCATCATCATCGGTATTTGAATGTCTTGAAAAAGACCTGCATCCTAAACGGAATATACTTCTTCGTCATCATCGGTATTTGAATGTCTTAAAAAAGACCTGCATCCTAAGCGGTATAGACTTCTTCATCATCATCGGTATTTGAATGTCTTAAAAAAGACCTGCATCCTAAACGGTATAGACTTCATCATCATCATCGGTATTTGAATGTCTTAAAAAAAACCTGCATCCTAAACGATGTAGACTTCATCATCTTCGGTATTTGAATGTCTTAAAAAAGACCTGCATCCTAAACAGTATAAACTTCATCATCATCATCGGTATTTCAATGTCTTAAAAAAGTGCTGCATCCTAAACGGTATAGACTTCTTCATCATCATCGGTATTTGAATGTCTTAAAAAAGACCTGCATCCTAAACGGTATAGACTTCATCATCATCATCGCTATTAGAATGTCTTAAAGAAAAAACCTGCATCCTAAACGGTATGAACTTCATCATCATCATCGGTATTTGAATGTCTTAAAAAGACCTGCATCCTACACGGTATAGACTTCATCATCATCATCGGTATTTGAATGTCTTAGAAAGACCTGCATTCTAACCAGTGTAGACTTCATCATCATCATCGGTATTTCAATGTCTTAAAAAGACCTGCATCCTAAACGGTATAGACTTCATCATCATCAGTATTTGAATGTCCTAAAAAGAAGACCTGCATCCTAAACAGTATAGACTTCTTGATCATCATTGGTATTTGAATGTCTTGAAAAAGACCTGCATCCTAAACGGTATAGACTTCTCCATCATCATCGCTATTTGAATGTCTTAAAAAAGACCTGCATCCCAAACGGTATAGACTTCATCATCATCATCATCATCGGTATTTGAATGTCTAAAAAAACACCTGCATCCTAAACGGTATAAACTTCACCATCATCATCGGTATTTGAATGTCTTAAAAAAGACCTGCATCCTAAACGGTATTGACATCATCATCATCGGTATTTGAATGTCTTAAAAGGACCTGCATCCTACACGGTATAGACTTCATCATCATCGGTATTTGAATGTCTTAAAAAAGACCTGCATCCTAAACGGTGTAGACTTCATCATCATCATCATCGGTATTTGAATGTCTTAAAAAAGACCTCGATCCTAAACGGTATAAACCTCATCATCATCATCGGTTTTTGAATGTCTTAAAAACGACCTGCATCCTAAACGGTATAGACATCATCATCATCATCGGTATTTGAATGTCTTAAAAAAGACCTGCATCCTAAACGGTATAGACTTCATCATCATCGGTTTTTGTATGTCTTAAAAAAAGACCTGCATCCTAAACGGTATATACTTCTTCGTCATCATCGGTATTTGAATGTCTTAAAATAGACCTGCATCCTAGACGGTATAGACTTCATCATCATCATCGGTGTTTGAATGTCTTGAAAGAGAGCTGCATCCTTAACGGTATAAACTTCTTCATCATCATCGGTATTTGAATGTCTTAAAAAACACCTGGATCCTAAACGATATAGACACCATCATCATCGGTATTTGAATGTCTTAAAAAGGACCTGCATCCTAAACGGTATAGACTTCATCATCATGATAGGTATTTGAATGTCTTTAAAAAAAAACCTGCATCCTAAACGGTATAGACTTCATCATCATCAGTATTTAGATGTCTTGAAAAAGACCAGTATCCTAAACGGTATAAACTTCATCAACATCAACGGTATTTGAATGTCTTAAAAAAGACCTGCATCCTAAACGGTATAGACTTCTTCATGATCATCGGTATTTGAATGTCTCAAAAAAAGACCTGCATCCTAAACGGTATAGATTTCTTCATCATCATCGGTATTTGAATGTCTTAAAAATGATATGCATCCTAAACGGTATAGACTTCATCATCATCGGTATTTGAATGTCTTAAAAAAAGACCTGCATCCTAAACCGTTAAGACTTCATCATCATCAGTATTTGAATGTCTTGAAAAAAGACCTGCATCCTAAACGGTGTAGTCATCATCATCATCATCGGTATTTGAATGTCTTAAAAAAGACTTGCATCCTAAACGGTATCGATTTCATCATCATCGGTATTTGAAAGTCTTGAAAAAGACCTGCATCCTAAACGGTATAGACTTCTTCATCATCATCGGTATTTGAATGTCTTAAAAAAGACCTGCATCCTAAACGCTATAGACTTCTTCGTCATCATCGGTATTTGAATGTCTTAAAAAAAACCCTGCATACTAAACGGTATAGACTTCATCATCATCATCGGTATTTGAATGTCTTAAAAAAGACCTGCATCCTAAACGGTATAGACTTCATTATCATCGGTATTTGAATGTCTTAAAAAAAAGACCTGCATCCTAAACGGTTAAGACTTCATCAACATCATCGGTATTTGAATGTCTTCAAAAAGACCTGCATCCTAAACGGTATAGACTTCATGATCATCGTTATTTGAATGTCTTAAAAAAGACCTGCATCCTAAACGGTATAGACTACTTCATAATCATCGGTATTTGAATATTTTAAAAAAAGACCTGCATCCTAAACGGCATAAACTTCATCATCATCATAGGTATTTGAATGTCTTGAAAAAGCCCTGCATCGTAAATGGTATAGACTTCATCATCGTCGGTATTAGAATGTCTTGAAAAAGACCTGCATCCTAAACGATATAGACTTCTTCATCATCATCGGTATTTGAATGTCTTAAAAAAGACCTGCATCCTAAACGGTATAGACTTCATCATCATCGGTATTTGACTGTCTTAAAAAAAGACCTGCACCCTTAACGGTATAGACTTCTTCATCATCATCGGCATTTGAATGTCTTGAAAGAGACCTGCATCCTAAACGGTATAGACTTCACCACCATTATCGGTATTTGAATGTCTTCAAAAAGACCTGCATCCTAAACGGTATAGACTTCACCATCATCATCGGTATTTGAATGTCTTAAAAAAGACCTGCATCCTAAACGGTAAAGACTTCATCATCATCATCGGTATTTGAATGTCTTAAAAAAGACCTGCATCCTAAACGGTATAGACTTCATCATCATCATCGGTATTTGAATGTCTTGAAAAAGACCTGCATCCTAAACGGTATAGACTTATTCATCATCATCGGTATTTGAATGTCTTAAAAAAGACCTGCATACTAAACGGTATAGACTTCATTATCATCGGTATTTGAATGTCTTAAAAAAGACTTGCATCCTAAACGTTATAGCCTTCATCATCATCGGTATTTGAATGTCTTAAAAAGACCTGCATCCTAAACGGTTTAGACTTCTTCATCATCATCGGTATTTGAATGTCTTAAAAAAGACCTGCATCCTAAACGGTATAGACTTCTTCATCATCATCGGTATTTGAATGTCTCAAAAAAGACCTGCATCCTAAACGGTATAGACGTCATCATCATCGGTATTTGAATGTCTTAAAAAAAGACCTGCATCCTAAACGGTATAAACTTCATCATCATCATCGGTATTTGAATGTCTTAAAAAAGACCTGCATCCTAAACCGTATAGACTTCATCATCCTCATCGGTATTACAATATCTTAAAAAAGACCTGCATCCTAAACGATATAGACTTCATCACCTTCGGTATTTGAATGTCTTAAAAAAGACCTGTATCCTAAACGGTATAGACTTCTTCATCATCATCGGTATTTGAATGTCTTAAAAAAGACCTGCATTCTAAACGGTATAGACCTCTTCATCATCATCGGTATTTGAATGTCTTAAAAAAGACCTGCATCCTAAACGGTATAGACGTCATCATCATCGGTATTTGAATGTCTTAAAAAAAGACCTGCATCCTAAACGGTATAAACTTCATCATCATCATCGGTATTTGAATGTCTTAAAAAAGACCTGCATCCTAAACGGTATAGACTTCATCATCATCATCGGTATTTGAATGCCTTAAAAAAGACCTGCATCCTAAACGGTATAGACTTCATCATCATAGGTATTTGAAGGTCTTGAAAAAGAGCTGCATCCTAACGCTATAGACTTCATCATCATCATCGGTATTTGAATTTCTTGAAAAAGACCTGCATCCTAAACGGAATATACTTCTTCATCATCATCGGTTTTTGAATGTCTTAAAAAATACCTGCATCCTAAACGGTATAGACTTCTTCATCATCATCGGTATTTGAATGTCTTAAAGAAGACCTGAATCCTAAACGGTATAGACTTCATCATCATCATCGGTATTTGAATGTCTTAAAAAAAACCTGCATCCTAAACGATATAGAGTTCATCATCTTCAGTATTTGAATGTCTTAAAAAAGACCTGCATCCTAAACGGTATAGACTTCATCATCATCGGTATTTGATTGTCTTCAAAAAGACCTGCATCCTAAACGGTATAAAGTTCATCATCATCATCGGTATTTGAATGTCTGAAAAAAGTCCTGCATCCTAAACGGTATAGACTTCTTCATCATCATCGGTATTTGAATGTCTCAAAAAAGACCTGCATCCTAAACGGTATAGACTTCATCATCATCATCGCTATTTGAATGTCTTACAAAAAAAACCTGCATCCTAAACGGTATGAACTTCATCATCATCATCGGTATTTGAATGTCTTAAAAACACCTGCATCCTACATGGTATAGACTTCATCATCATCATCGGTATTTGAATGTCTTAGAAAGACCTGCAATCGAACCGGTATAGACTTCATCATCAACATCGGTATGTGAATGTCTTAAAAAGACCTGCATCCCAAACGGTATAGACTTCATCATCATCAGTATTTGAATGTTCTAAAAAAAAGACCTGCATCCTAAACAGTATAGACTTCTTCATCATCATTGGTATTTGAATGTCTTGAAAAAGACCTGCATCCTTAACGGTATAGACTTCTCCATTATCATCACTACTTGAATGTCTTAAAAAAGACCTGCATCCTAAGCGGTATAGACTTCATCATCATCATCATCATCGGTATTTGAATGTCTTAAAAAAGACCTGCATCCTAAACGGTAGAGACTTCATCATCATCGGTATTTGAATGTATTAAAAAAGACCTCCGTCCTAAACGGTGTAGACTTCATCATCATCGGTATTTGAATGTCTTAAAAAAGACCTGCATCCTAAACGGTATAGACTTCATCATCATCGGTATTTGAATGTATTAAAAAAGAACTCCATCCTAAACGGTATAGACTTCATCATCATCGGTATTTGAAGGTCTTAAAAAAGACCTGCATTCTAAACGGTATAGACTTCATCATCATCATCATCATTGGTATTTGAATGTCTAAAAAAACACCTGCATCCTAAACGGTATAAACTTCATCATCATCATCGGTATTTGAATGTCTTAAAAAAGACCTCCATCCTAAACGGTATTGGCTTCATCATCATCGGTGTTTGAATGTCTTAAAAAAGACCTGCATCCTAAATGGTGAAGACTTCATCATCATCATCATCGGTATTTGAATGTCTTAAAAAAGACCTGCATCCTAAACGGTATAAACCTCATCATCATCATCGGTATTTGATTGTCTTAAAAAAGACCTGCATCCTAAACTTTATTGACTTCATCATCATCGGTATTTGAATGTCTTAAAAAGACCTGCATCCAAAACGGTATAGACTTCATCATCATCGGTATTTGAATGTCTTAAAAAAGACCTGCGTCCTAAACGGTATAGACTTCATCATCATCGGTGTTTGAATGTCTTGAAAAAGAAATGCATCCTAAACGGTATATACTTGTCCATCATCATCGGTATTTGAATGTCTTAAAAAAGACCTGCATCCTAAACGGTATAGACTTCATCATAATCATCAGTATTTGAATGTCTTAAAAAAGACCTGCATCCTAAACGGTATAGACTTCATCATCATCGGTATTTGAATGTCTTGAAAAAGACCTGCATCCTAAACGGTATAGACTTCATCATCATCATCGGTATTTGAATGTCTTAAAAAAGAACTGTATCCTAAACGGTATAGACTTCATCATCATCATCTCTATTTCAATGTCTTTAAAAAGACCTGCATCCTAAACGATATAGACTTTATAATCATCGGTATTTGAATGTCTTGAAAAAGACCTCCATCCTAAACGGTATAAACTTCTTCATCATGGTAGGTATTTGAATGTCTTAAAAAAATACCTGCATCCTAAACGGTATAGACTTCATCATCATCGTCGGTATTTGAATGTCTTAAAAAAGACCTGCATCCTAAACGATATAGACTTCATCATCTTCGGTATTTGAATCTCTTAAAAGAGACCTGCATCCTAAACGGTATAGACTTCTTCATCATCATCGGTATTTGAATGTCTTAAAAAGACCTGCATCCTAAACGGTATAGACTTCTTCATCATCATCGGTATTTGAATGTCTTAAAAAAAGACCTGCATCCTAAACGGTATAAACTTCATCATCATCATCGGTATTTGAATGTCTTAAAAAAGTCCAGCATCCTTGAAGGTATAGACTTCATCATCATCATCGGTATTTGAATGTCTTAAAAAGACCTGCATCCTAACCGGTATATTCATCATCATCATCGGTATTTGAATGTCTTGAAAAAGACCTGCATCTTCACGGTATAGACATCATCATCATCATCGGTATTTGAATGTCTTAAAAAAGACCTCCATCCTAAACGGTATAGACTTCATCATCATCATCGGTATTTGAATGTCTTAAAAAAGACCTGCATCCTAAACGGTATAGACTTCATCATCATCAGTATTTGAATGTCCTAAAGAAAAGACCTGCATCCTAAACAGTATAGACTTTTTGATCATCATTGGTATTTCAATGTCTTGAAAAAGACCTGCATCCTAAACGGTATCGACTTCTCCATCATCATCGGTATTTGAATGTCTTAAAAAAGACCTGCATTATAAACGGTATACACTTCATCATCATCATCATCGGTATTTGAATGTCTTAAAAAGACCTGCATCTTAAACGGTATAGACTTCTTCATCATCGGTATTTGAATGTCTTAAAAAAGACCTGCATCCTAAACGGTATAAACTTCATCATCATCGTTATTTGAATGTCTTAAAAAAGACCTGCATCCTAAACGGTATAGACTTCATCATCATCGGTTTTTGAATGCCTTAAAAAAGACCTGCATTCTAAACGGTATAGACTTCATCATCATCATCATCGGTATTTGAATATTTTAAAAAAGACATGCATCCTAAACGGTATAGACTTCATCATCATCGGTATTTCAATGTCTTAAAAAAGACCTGCATCCTAAACGGTATAAACTTCATCATCATCGTTATTTGAATGTCTTAAAAAAGACCTGCATCCTAAAAGGTATAGACTTCATCATCATCGGTATTTGAATGTCTTAAAAAATACCTGCATCCTAAACGGTATAGACTTCATCATCATCGGTATTTGAATGTCTTAAAAGAGACCTGCATCCAAAACGGTATAGACTTCATCATCATCATCATCGGTATTTGAATGTCTTAAAAAAACCTGCATCCTAAATGGTATAAACTTCATCATCATCATCGGTATTTGAATGTCTTAAAAAAGACCTGCATCCTAAACGGTATAGACATCATCATCATCGGTATTTGAATGTCTTAAAAAAAGACCTTAATCCTAAGCGGTATAGACTTCTTCATCATCATCGGTATTTGAATGTCTTAAAAAAGACCTGCATTTTAAACGGTATAGACTTCTTCATCATCATCGATATTTGAATGTCTTAAAAAAGACCTGCATTCTAAACGGTATAAACTTCAGCATCATCATCGGTATTGGAATGTCTTAAAAAAAAACTTCATCCCAAACGGTATAGACTTCTTCATCATCATCGGTATTTGGATCTCTTAAAAAAAGACCTGCATCATAAGCGCTATTGACATGATCATCATGGGTATTTGAATGTCTTGAAAAAGAACTGCATTCTAAACGGTATAAACTTCATCATCATCATCGGTATTTGAATGTCTTCAAAAAGACCTGCATCCTAAACGGTATAGACTTCATCATCATCGTCGGTATTTGAATGTCTTAAAAAAGACCTGTATCCTAAACGGTATAGACTTCTTCATCATCATCGGAATTTCAATGCCTTAAAAAAAACCTGCATCCTACACGGTATAAACTTCATCATCATCATCGGTATTTGAATGTCTTAAAAAAGACCTGTATCCTAAACGGTATAGACTTCATCATCATCAGTATTTGATGGTCTTAAAAAAAGACCTGCATCCTAAACGGTATAGACTTCATCATCATCATCGGTATTTGAATGTCTTCAATAAACCTGCATCCTAAACGGTATAGGCTTCTACATCATCATCGGTATTTGAATGTCTTAAAAAAGACCTGCATCCTAAACGGTATATACTTCATCATCATCATCGGTATTTGAATATCTTAAAAAAGACCTGCATCCTAAACGGTATAGACTTCATCATCTTCGGTATTTGAATGTCTTAAAAAAGACCTGCATCCTAAACGGTATAGACTTCATCATCTTCGGTATTTGAATGTCTTGAAATAGACCTGCATCCTACACGGTATAAACTTCATCATCATCATCGGTATTTGAATGTCTTAAAAAAGACCTGTATCCTAAACGGTATAGACTTCATCATCATCAGTATTTGATGGTCTTAAAAAAATACCTGCATCCTAAACGGTATAGACTTCATCATCATCATCGGTATTTGAATGTCTTCAAAAAACCTGCATCCTAAACGGTATAGACTTCTTCATCATCATCGGTATTTGAATGTCTTAAAAAAGATCTGCATCCTAAACGGTATAGACTTCATCATCATCGGTATTTGAATGTCTTGAACAAGAAATGCATCCTAAACGGTATAGACTTCATCATCGTCGCTATTTGAATGTCTTAAAAAAGACCTGCATCCTAAACGGTATGTACTTCTCCATCATCGTCGGTATTTGAATGTCTTAAAAAAGACCTGCATCCTAAACGGTATAGACTTCATCATCATCGGTATTTGAATGTCTTAAAAAAGACCTGGATCCTAAACGGTATAGACTTCTTCATCATCATCGGTATTTGAATGTCTTAAAAAAGACATGCATCCTAAACGGTATAGACTTCATTCTCATCAGTATTTGAATGTCTTGAAAAAAGACCTGCATCCTAAACGGTACAGACTTCTTCATCATCAGTATTTGAAGGTCTTAAAAAAAGACCTCCATCCTAAACGGTATAGGCGCCATCATCATCCTCGGTATTTGAATGTCTTAAAAAAGACCTGCATCCTAAACGGTATAGACTTCATCATCATCGGTATTTGAATGCCTTGAAAAAGACCTGCATCTTAAACAGTATAGACTTCTTCATCATCATTGGTATTTGAATGTCTTGAAAAAGACCTGCATCCTAAACGGTATAGACTTCTCCATCATCATCGCTATTTGAATGTCTTAAAAAAGACCTGCATCCTAAACGGTATAGACTTCATCATCATCATCATCATCATCGGTATTTGAATGTGTTAAAAAAGACCTGCATCCTAAACGGTATAGACTTCATCATCATCGGTATTTGAATGTCTTAAAAAAGACCTGCATCCTAAACGGTAGAGACTTCATCATCATCGGTATTTGAATGTCTTAAAAAAAGATTTGCATCCTAAACGGTATAAACTTCTTCATGATCATCGGTATTTGAATGTCTTGAAAACGACCTACATCCGAAACGGTATAGACTTCATCATCATCCGTATTTGAATGTCTTGAAAAAGAAATGCATCGTAAACGGTATAGACTTCATCATCGTCGCTATTTTAATATCTTAAAAAAGACCTGCATCCTAAACGGTATAGACATCACCATCATCGGTATTTGAATGTCTTAAAAAAGACATGCGTCCTAAACGGTATAGACTTCATCATCATCGGTATTTGAATGTCTTAAAAAAAGACCTGCATCCTAAACGGTATAGACTTCTTCATCATCATCGGTATTTGAATGTCTTAAAAAAGACCTGCATCCTAAACGGTATAGACTTCATCATCATCATCGCTATTTGAATGTCTTAAAAAAAAAACCTGCATCCTAAACGGTATGAACTTCATCATCATCATCGGTATTTGAATGTCTTAAAAGACACCTGCATCCTACATGGTATAGACTTCATCATCATCATCGGTATTTGAATGTCTTAGAAAGACCTGCAATCGAACCGGTATAGACTTCATCATCAACATCGGTATGTGAATGTCTTAAAAAGACCTGCATCCCAAACGGTATAGACTTCATCATCATCAGTATTTGAATGTTCTAAAAAAAAGACCTGCATCCTAAACAGTATAGACTTCTTCATCATCATTGGTATTTGAATGTCTTGAAAAAGACCTGCATCCTAAACGGTATAGACTTCTCCATTATCATCACTACTTGAATGTCTTAAAAAAGACCTGCATCCTAAGCGGTATAGACTTCATCATCATCATCATCATCGGTATTTGAATGTCTTAAAAAAGACCTGCATCCTAAACGGTATAGACTTCATCATCATCGGTATTTGAATGTATTAAAAAAGACCTCCGTCCTAAACGGTGTAGACTTCATCATCATCGGTAATTGAATGTCTTAAAAAAGCCCTGCATCCTAAACGGTATAGACTTCATCATCATCGGTATTTGAATGTGTTAAAAAAGACCTCCATCCTAAACGGTATAGACTTCATCATCATCGGTATTTGAATGTCTTAAAAAAGACCTGCATTCTAAACGGTATAGACTTCATCATCATCATCATCATTGGTATTTGAATGTCTAAAAATACACCTGCATCCTAAACGGTATAAACTTCATCATCATCATCGGTATTTGAATGTCTTAAAAAAGACCTGCATCCTAAACGGTATTGACTTCATCATCATCGGTATTTGAATGTCTTAAAAAGACCTGCATCCTAAAGGGTATAGGCTTCATCATCATCGGTGTTTGAATGTCTTAAAAAAGACCTGCATCTTAAATGGTGAAGACTTCATCATCATCATCATCGGTATTTGAATGTCTTAAAAAAGACCTGCATCCTAAACGGTATAAACCTCATCATCATCATCGGTATTTGATTGTCTTAAGAAAGACCTGCATCCTAAACTTTATTGACTTCATCATCATCGGTATTTGAATGTCTTAAAGAAGACCTGCGTCCTAAACGGTATAGACTTCATCATCATCGGTGTTTGAATGTCTTGAAAAAGAAATGCATCCTAAACGGTATATACTTGTCCATCATCATCGGTATTTGAATGTCTTAAAAAAGACCTGCATCCTAAACGGTATAGACTTCATCATCATCATCAGTATTTGAATGTCTTAAAAAAGACCTGCATCCTAAACGGTATAGACTTCATCATCATCGGTATTTGAATGTCTTGAAAAAGACCTGCATCCTAAACGGTATAGACTTCATCATCATCATCGGTTTTTGAATGTCTTAAAAAAGACCTGTATCCTAAACGGTATAGACTTCATCATCATCATCTCCATTTGAATGTCTTAAAAAAGACCTGCATCCTAAGCGATATAGACTTTATCATCATCGGTATTTGAATGTCTTGAAAAAGACTTGCATCCTAAACGGTATAGACTTCTTCATCATCATCGGTATTTGAATGTCTTAAAAAAATCCCTGCATCCTAAACGGTATAGACTTCATCATCATCATCGGTATTTGAATGTCTTAAAAAAGACCTGCATCCAAAACGATATAGACTTCATCATCTTCGGTATTTGAATCTCTTAAAAAAGACCTGCATCCTAAACGGTATAGACTTCTTCATCATCATCGGTATTTGAATGTGTTAGAAAGACCTGCATCCTAAACGGTATAGACTTCTTCATCATCATCGGTATTTGAATGTCTTAAAAAAAGACCTGCATCCTAAACGGTATAAACTTCAACATCATCATCGGTATTTGAATGTCTTAAAAAAGTCCAGCATCCTTGAAGGTATAGACTTCATCATCATCATCGGTATTTGAATGTCTTAAAAAGACCTGCATCCTAACCGGTATAGACATCATAATCATCGGTATTTGAATGTCTTGAAAAAGACCTGCATCTTAACGGTATAGACATCATCATCATCATCGGTATTTGAATGTCTTAAAAATGACCTCCATCCTAAACGGTATAGACTTCATCATCATCATCGGTATTTGAATGTCTTAAAAAAGACCTGCATCCTAAACGGTATAGACTTCATCATCATCAGTATTTGAATGTCCTAAAGAAAAGACCTGCATCCTAAACAGTATAGACTTCTTGATCATCATTGGTATTTGAATGTCTTGAAAAAGACCTGCATCCTAAACGGTATAGACTTCTCCATCATCATCGCTATTTGAATGTCTTAAAAAAGACCTGCATTATAAACGGTATACACTTCATCATCATCATCATCGGTATTTGAATGTCTTAAAAAGACCTGCATCCTAAACGGTATAGACTTCTTCTTCATCGGTATTTGAATGTCTTAAAAAAGACCTGCATCCTAAACGGTATAAACTTCATCATCATCGTTATTTGAATGTCTTAAAAAAGACCTGCATCCTAAACGGTATAGACTTCATCATCATCGGTTTTTGAATGCCTTAAAAAAGACCTGCATTCTAAACGGTATAGCCTTCATCATCATCATCATCGGTAGTTGAATGTCTTAAAAAACACCTGCATCCTAAACGGTATAAACTTCATCATCATCATCGGTATTTGAATTTTTTAAAAAAGACATGCATCCTAAACGGTATAGACTTCATCATCATCGGTATTTCAATGTCTTAAAAAAAGACCTGCATCCTAAACGGTATAGACTCCATCATCATCGGTATTTGAATGTCTTAAAAAAGACCTGCATCCTAAAAGGTATAGACTTCATCATCATCGGTATTTGAATGTCTTAAAAAATACCTGCATCCTAAACGGTATAGACTTCATCATCATCGGTATTTGAATGTCTTAAAAGAGACCTGCATCCAAAACGGTATAGACTTCATCACCATCATCATCGGTATTTGAATGTCTTAAAAAAACCTGCATCCTAAATGGTATAAACTTCATCATCATCATCGGTATTTGAATGTCTTAAAAAAGACCTGCATCCTAAACGGTATAGACATCATCATCATCGGTGTTTGAATGTCTTAAAAAAAGACCTTAATCCTAAGCGGTATAGACTTCTTCATCATCATCGGTATTTGAAAGTCTTAAAAAAGACCTGCATTCTAAACGGTATAAACTTCAGCATCATCATCGGTATTGGAATGTCTTAAAAAAGACCTTCATCCCAAACGGTATAGACTTCTTCATCATCATCGGTATTTGGATCTCTTAAAAAAAGACCTGCATCATAAGCGCTATAGACATGATCATCATCGGTATTTGAATGCCTTGAAAACGAACTGCATTCTAAACGGTATAAACTTCATCATCATCATCGGTATTTGAATGTCTTCAAAAAGACCTGCATCCTAAACGGTATAGACTTCATCATCATCGTCGGTATTTGAATGTCTTAAAAAAGACCTGTATCCTAAACGGTATAGACTTCTTCATCATCATCGGAATTTCAATGCCTTAAAAAAGACCTGCATCCTACACGGTATTAACTTCATCATCATCATCGGTATTTGAATGTCTTAAAAAAGACCTGTATCCTAAACGGTATAGACTTCATCATCATCAGTATTTGATGGTCTTAAAAAAAGACCTGCATCCTAAACGGTATAGACTTCATCATCATCATCGGTATTTGAATGTCTTCAATAAACCTGCATCCTAAACGGTATAGACATCTACATCATCATCGGTATTTGAATGTCTTAAAAAAGACCTGCATCCTAAACGGTATATACTTCATCATCTTCGGTATTTGAATGTCTTAAAAAAGACCTGCATCCTAAACGGTATAGACTTCATCATCTTCGGTATTTGAATGTCTTAAAAAAGACCTGCATCCTAAACGGTATAGACTTCATCATCTTCGGTATTTGAATGTCTTAAAAAAGACCTGCATCCTAAACGGTATAGACTTCATCATCTTCGGTATTTGAATGTCTTGAAATAGACCTGCATCCTACACGGTATAAACTTCATCATCATCATCGGTATTTGAATGTCTTAAAAAAGACCTGTATCCTAAACGGTATAGACTTCATCATCATCAGTATTTGATGGTCTTAAAAAAATACCTGCATCCTAAACGGTATAGACTTCATCATCATCATCGGTATTTGAATGTCTTCAAAAAACCTGCATCCTAAACGGTATAGACTTCTTCATCATCATCGGTATTTGAATCTCTTAAAAAAGACCTGCATCCTAAACGGTATAGACTTCATCATCATCGGTATTTGAATGTCTTGAACAAGAAATGCATCCTAAACGGTATAGACTTCATCATCGTCGCTATTTGAATGTCTTAAAAAAGACCTGCATCCTAAACGGTATGTACTTCTCCATCATCGTCGGTATTTGAATGTCTTAAAAAAGACCTGCATCCTAAACGGTATAGACTTCATCATCATCGGTATTTGAATGTCTTAAAAAAGACCTGGATCCTAAACGGTATAGACTTCTTCATCATCATCGGTATTTGAATGTCTTAAAAAAGACATGCATCCTAAACGGTATAGACTTCATTCCCATCAGTATTTGAATGTCTTGAAAAAAGACCTGCATCCTAAACGGTACAGACTTCTTCATCATCAGTATTTGAAGGTCTTAAAAAAAGACCTCCATCCTAAACGGTATAGGCGCCATCATCATCCTCGGTATTTGAATGTCTTAAAAAAGACCTGCATCCTAAACGGTATAGACTTCATCATCATCGGTATTTGAATGCCTTGAAAAAGACCTGCATCTTAAACAGTATAGACTTCTTCATCATCATTGGTATTTGAATGTCTTGAAAAAGACCTGCATCCTAAACGGTATAGACTTCTCCATCATCATCGCTATTTGAATGTCTTAAAAAAGACTTGCATCCTAAACGGTATAGACTTCATCATCATCATCATCATCGGTATTTGAATGTCTTAAAAAAGACCTGCATCCTAAACGGTATAGACTTCATCATCATCGGTATTTGAATGTCTTAAAAAAGACCTGCATCCTAAACGGTAGAGACTTCATCATCATCGGTATTTGAATGTCTTAAAAAAGACCTGCATCCTGAACGGTATATACATCTTCATTATCATCGGTATTTGAATGTCTTAAAAAAGACCTGCATTCTAAACGGTATAGACTTCATCATCATCATCATCGGTATTTGAATGTCTTAAAAAAAGGCCTGCATCCTATACGGTAGAGACTTCATCATCATCGGTTTTTGTATGTCTTAAAAAAAGACCTGCATCCTAAACGGTATACATATCTTCATCATCATCGGTATTTGAATGTCTTAAAAAAGACCTGCATCCTAAACGGTATAGACTTCATCATCATCGGTATTTGAATGTCTTAAAAAAGACCTGCATCCTAAACGGTATAGACTTCTTCATCATCGGTATTTGAATATCTTGAAAAAGACCTGCATCCTAAACGGTATAGACTTCATCATCATCGGTATTTGAATGTCTTAAAAAAGACCTGCATCCTAAACGGTATAGACGTCATCATCATCGGTATTTGAATGTCTTAAAAAAAGACCTGCATCCTTAACGGTATAGACTTCATCATCATCATCGGTGTTTGAATGTCTTGAAAGAGAACTGCATCCTTAACGGTATAGACTTCATCATGATCATCGGTATTTGAATGTCTTAAAAAAGACCTGCATCCTAAACGATATAGACTTCATCATCATCGGTATTTGAATGTCTCAAAAAAGAACTGAATCCTAAACGGTATAGACTTCACCATCATGGTAGGTATTTGAATGTCTTAAAAAAAAAACCTGCATCCTAAACGGTATAGACTTCATCATCATCAGTATTTACATGTCTTGAAAAAGACCTGTATCCTAAACGGTATAAACTTCATCAACATCAACGGTATTTGAATGTCTTGAAAAAGACCTGCATCCTAAACGGTATAGATTTCTTCATCATCATCGGTATTTGAATGTCTTAAAAATGATCTGCATCCTAAACGGTATAGACTTCATCATCATCGGTATTTGAATGACTTAAAAAAAGACCTGCATCCTAAACGGTATTGACTTCATCATCATCAGTATTTGAATGTCTTGAAAAAAGATCTGCATCCTAAACGGTGTAGTCATCATCATCATCATCGGTATTTGAATGTCTTAAAAAAGACTTGCATCCTGAACGGTATCGACTCCTCATCATCGGTATTTGAATGTCTTGAAAAAAACCTGCATCCTAAACGGTATAGACTTCATCATCATCATCGGTATTTGAATGTCTTAAAAAAGACCTGCATCCTAAACGGTATAGACTTCTTCGTCATCATCGGTATTTGAATGTCTTAAAAAAAACCCTGCACACTAAACGGTATAGACTTCATCATCATCATCGGTATTTGAATGTCTTAAAAAAGAGCTGCATCCTAAACGGTGTGGACTTCATTATCATCGGTATTTGAATGTCTTAAAAAAAGACCTGCATCCTAAACGGTTAAGACTTCATCAACATCATCGGTATTTGAATGTCTTAAAAAAGACCTGCATCCTAAACGGCATAAACGTCATCATCATCATAGGTATTAGAATGTCTTGAAAAAGATCTGCATCCTAAACGGTATAGACTTCTTCATCATCATCGGTTTTTGAATGTCTTAAAAAAGACCTGCATCCTAAACGGTATAGACTTCATCATCATCGGTATTTGACTGTCTTAAAAAATGACCTGCATCCTAAACGGTATAGACTTCTTCATCATCATCGGTATTTGAATGTCTTGAAAGAGACCTGCATCCTAAACGGTATAGACTTCACCACCATCATCGGTATTTGAATGTCTTCAAAAAGACCTGCATCCTAAACGGTATAGACTTCACCATGATCATCGGAATTTGAATGCCTTAAAAAAGACCTGCATCCTAAACGGTAAAGACTTCATCATCATCATCGGTATTTGAATCTCTTGAAAAAGACCTGCATCCTAAACGGTATAGACTTCATCATCATCATCGGTATTTGAATGTCTTAAAAAAGACCTGCATCCTAAACGGTATAGACTTCTTCATCATCATCGGTATTTGAATGTCTTACAAAAGACCTGCATACTAAACGGTATAGACTTCATTATCATCGGTATTTGAATGTCTTAAAAAAGACTTGCATCCTAAACGGTATAGCCTTCATCATCATCGGTATTTGAATGTCTTGAAAAAGACCTGGTTCCTACACGGTATAGCTTCTTCATCATCATCGGTATTTGAATGTCTTAAAAAAGACCTGCATCCTACACTGTATAAACTTCATCATCATCATCGGTATTTGAATGGCTTAAAAAAAACCTGCATCCTAAACGGTATAGACTTCATCATCATCATCGGTATTTCAATATCTTAAAAAAGACCTGCATCCTAAACGATATAGACTTCATCATCTTCGGTATTTGAATGTCTTATAAAAGACCTGCATCCTAAACGGTATAGACTACTTCATCATCATCGGTATTTGAATGTCTTAAAAAAAGACCTGCATCCTAAACGGTATAGACTTCTTCATCATCACCGGTATTTGAATGTCTTAAAAAAGACCTGCATCCTAAACGGTATAGACGTCATCATCATCGGTATTTGAATGTCTTGAAAAAAGACCTGCATCCTAACCGGTATAAACTTCATCATCATCATCGGTATTTGAATGTCTTAAAAAAGACCTGCATCCTAAACGGTATAGACTTCATCATCATCATCGGTATTTGAATGTCTTAAAAAAGACCTGCATCCTAAACGGTATAGACTTCATCATCATAGGTATTTGAAGGTCTTGAAAAAGACCTACATCCTAAACACTATAGACTTCATCATCATCATCGGTATTTGAATGTCTTGAAAAAGACCTGCATCCTAAACGGAATATACTTCTTCGTCATCATCGGTATTTGAATGTCTTAAAAAAGACCTGCATCCTAAGCGGTATAGACTTCTTCATCATCATCGGTATTTGAATGTCTTAAAAAAGACCTGCATCCTAAACGGTATAGACTTCATCATCATCATCGGTATTTGAATGTCTTAAAAAAAACCTGCATCCTAAACGATGTAGACTTCATCATCTTCGGTATTTGAATGTCTTAAAAAAGACCTGCATCCTAAACAGTATAAACTTCATCATCATCATCGGTATTTCAATGTCTTAAAAAAGTGCTGCATCCTAAACGGTATAGACTTCTTCATCATCATCGGTATTTGAATGTCTTAAAAAAGACCTGCATCCTAAACGGTATAGACTTCATCATCATCATCGCTATTTGAATGTCTTAAAAAAAAACCTGCATCCTAAACGGTATGAACTTCATCATCATCATCGGTATTTGAATGTCTTAAAAAAGACCTGCATCCTACACGGTATAGACTTCATCATCATCATCGGTATTTGAATGTCTTAGAAAGACCTGCATTCTAACCAGTGTAGACTTCATCATCATCATCGGTATTTCAATGTCTTAAAAAGACCTGCATCCTAAACGGTATAGACTTCATCATCATCAGTATTTGAATGTCCTAAAAAGAAGACCTGCATCCTAAACAGTATAGACTTCTTGATCATCATTGGTATTTGAATGTCTTGAAAAAGACCTGCATCCTAAACGGTATAGACTTCTCCATCATCATCGCTATTTGAATGTCTTAAAAAAGACCTGCATCCCAAACGGTATAGACTTCATCATCATCATCATCATCGGTATTTGAATGTCTAAAAAAACACCTGCATCCTAAACGGTATAAACTTCACCATCATCATCGGTATTTGAATGTCTTAAAAAAGACCTGCATCCTAAACGGTATTGACTTCATCATCATCGGTAATTGAATGTCTTAAAAAGACCTGCATCCTAAACGGTATAGACTTCATCATCATCGGTATTTGAATGTCTTAAAAAAGACCTGCATCCTAAACGGTGTAGACTTCATCATCATCATCATCGGTATTTGAATGTCTTAAAAAAGACCTACATCCTAAACGGTATAAACCTCATCATCATCATCGGTTTTTCAAAGTCTTAAAAACGACCTGCATCCTAACCGGTATAGACATCATTATCATCGGTATTTGAATGTCTTAAAAAAGACCTGCATCCTAAACGTTATAGACTTCATCATCATCGGTTTTTGTATGTCTTAAAAAAAGACCTGCATCCTAAACGGTATATACTTCTTCATCATCATCGGTATTTGAATGTCTTAAAATAGACCTGCATCCTAGACGGTATAGACTTCATCATCATCATCGGTGTTTGAATGTCTTCAAAGAGAACTGCATCCTTAAC
>JAECUM010015520.1:0-48652 GCA_016617855.1 Megalonaias nervosa
TCTTAAACATTACGTTTAACACAAAATAACCCTAATCCTGCTACTGAAGAAGTTTCCCTATAATCTGCTTGCAATTAAAATGAAAGTATCATTCCATTACTGAAAATTTGTTTAGAGGAGTCAGTTGTTGTGTCTTTTGTGGTGGTTATCGATGCTTAAAGGATGATCGACCACGGTGTTATAGCACGGATGGAGAGAATATTACACTGAAATTAATGGATGGAAGAAATCCAAGCAGAGATATAGAACAGAACAACACGAGACCCATGCATACAGAATATAAGAATTTAATTAAAATTTAATTAATTGGATAAAACAAAATAAAATTGTACAATACCAACTGCAGGATGAACCTTCGCCAGAAAAATAAATTAACTCACTACTTATTAACTTAACTTACAAAATTAACATATTAAATTAACTTATCAAAAGTATTTAGCAGTTCCGTTTGATACTGAATCGGTAAATATAATCACGAAATCGAGCTAGCGGTTCGTACTTTAGACATGTCTTTCATAACCTAACTGGTTGCTTTTCACTCTCAGGTTCCCTCTGGCCTTGTTATGCGTCACACCGCATGTAGTGGCCTCCCTTGGTCGTCCAGTCTCTTATCCTGAACTGAACATACACTCCATTTCCCTGTACACTCAGAATAGCCTCAATTATGTTTCACAATAGACACTCCATTGCTGATTGGGTCCAGGTCATAACCTTGTATCCAGTGCAAACAGTTCGTATTTGTGTACATATACTTGCGCTTCTCTCTTTCCATAGATATTTACCATTGTGTAGGAAAATTAGTGTATTTCTCTAATAGAACTAGTTACTATTACTAATTGATCGATCGAAGAGTTAGCGCTCGCTTAATGGCAATTATTATTAATCACTATCTTGAATTAAATGTCGGACACATGCACACATATGTCATGCATATTTAATCTACATTGTTTGTTACTTTCTTTTGGTTATTTTTATTTCATTATGTGCCATTCTAATGTAATATTAAATGAATGGACTTGACCTCGTCCAAAATCATATCCATTTTCTACTTGACCTGAATCATTGATTTTTATTATTCTATAAACAACTGATACATAGTAAATTAATTAGTAAATTTAATACTAGGATAATTATTAAAGGAAGTAAATATTTATTAGGAACTGGGTATAGGTTATTGGAATTCCCCTACAAAAATACCTGGCCTACCTGATATATTCCACATCCTATATTATAATTTTAGTAACAGACCTTCTAATTATAAAAGAGATAAAATAAATATTAAGAGGATTTTAGAAAGTTATTTTCCATTAGGTAATAGTTTTTTTAACAATTGCTAATTGTGACCTGAGATCAAGTAGAGACTATATAATCTTGTTACTTAAAAAATTATCCATTCGTTCTTTAAGATCTTAGCAGAATCAATTATATTATTGTTGTGTAAATAAATTCCTTTGGGCTAGAATTTTATTTATTCATTGTTTTTAATTCAAGTGATTCTTCTCTGGATATTCAACGTTCTCTTCAAAAATAACTTTCTTAGAAATAGAAACTTGAATTTATACTGAAATTTCAAATAAGGATATATTCTTGGAATTTGTTATTGTGATCCAAAAGAAGACTGTTGGTACATAACCACGGGCCACCATAGGCACATCAACACTTTCAGCGTTGGATTTAATTTGGATTTCTAATAAAGTTTATTCAGAACTTTAATTATAAGGACTTGTGTCGTTTATTCTATGATTATTTAGCATTTAAATCGCAATACCTTAAGTTCCTGTTTTACATTTTCACATTGTTGTCTTGGGAAATAAAATATTTGTCGAATTTTTCTAAGCTTGTTGCTTGTCACTCTTTTCTGTAACTGATTTTAAGACCACAGAATCGTAATACATGCGGCTGATCAGTAAATAAATGACATCCAACAAAGCTGCTCAAATTTTAATATAACCAGTTCAGTAAAGACTTCCTTACATCCTAGTCCAACGAATAAATCACTCAAAGTTGATTCGTAGCTTATGCCGCACTATTGTTAAGTAATAATGATCAATTTTTACTTACATGATTCATATAGCATTTAAGACAAATCAATTCAAACCCTTATCTTAAGACTCGTATAAAAAATAATTGTATAAAACTAAGACACACTTCCTTTTATCGTTGAGGTTCGCTCTTTTATTTTCTTTTAACAGAAACGTCTCTTTACACCCATGTCTCTTATATACTCTCAACTACACGTCTCTTGGACAACATTTACCAGGGTCCCTCCCCCCCCCTCCGAGTCAAGACCTTTTGTCTCGCGCAAAAAAAATGAACTGACTGTTTATACTGAGTACGTCAGTTTTAAAAACGAGACTTCGCCTGGGAAATACATCCCAAACTATTAACTGCCCTCAAGTTTATATAACCGCCATTATTAACACACGTCTCTCCAGGATTTGTAAAAATCTAAATTTCCCCTCTCCCCTTAATATACCGATCTCTGCAAAGTTTCAACTCATGACAAATATTTCAATAAGTTTAAACATTGTTTCTTCAATATTTGGCAATATCGATTAACAAAATCCAATATTCACTCCTGTCCATTTTCGCCTGACGTAGTTACCAAAACGGAACCTCATTAATAATCAATAAAGTCACAACCAATTGCACTCAAGTACTAGTCTCCTTAAACCCAGGGCAAAATTACGAACATCAGTTTAAAGTTGCTATATGTTACAATGACATCTGCAAAATTGCACTCAATAACAAATATCTTTTGTAGTATTACATTATGACTATTTACGACAATGCCCTTTCTTAAATGTTACGTTTAACACACACACACACACACACACACACACACACACACACACACACACACAAACAATGCTGCTTCTGAAATAGATTCCTTATAATTCGCTTGCAATCAAAAGTGAAAGCAGCATTCTAATGCTGAACGCTGTGTTTAGTGGAGTACAGTTCTAATGTGGAAAATTGAGCTTATGGGGAGTACAGTTCTAATGTAGAACATTGCGTTTAGGGGAGTACAGTTCTAATGTGGAAAATTGTGCTTAGGTCTCACTGGATAGTTTCGTATTTTGACACCTCCCTAATTTTTAAGGTAGAAGGCATGAACCTAATTATCATAATCCTAGTATTTATAAATTCACACAGAAGCTAAATTTGTAATGTGGTTTAGATTTACTTTGAGTTAGGCTTGAAAATGGGTTGGCTTGTTTAGTGACTGCCTGTCACAGTTAGACTAGCATTGGAGATCAAATGCGTAACTTGGGCTGCAAATGAACAGCTGACTTGGCTTACGTATTTACGTATGTCTGCTACAAAGGTAAATATCTAAAAATCGAGATGGTTGAGGGGTGATGAAAAGTATGCTAATTTAGTATAGTACTAGTGAACTTTATTCATGCATAAGGCACATACTGATTCTTTTAGCCGCCTTGTCACAGAAAAATATTCAAAATATCTCTTTGCTGTCAAAAATGAATGTAAAAAAGAGGGGTTGGTGGCAGTGTTGATTCAGTATAAAAGCCACCAGTTGTATAAGGAATTAACCTGATTGCCACAGTCATAATCTCACATGCATGCTTTCTACAAAAATCATTAGTTAGTTTCTATTTGTATCTTTAGTACCAAATTATTCTCATTTTTCTGCAATAGGTCATTGTCGGACGAAAATTCACCAGATAAACTGTACAGTGAGACCTTAGCGAGTATAGTTCTAATGTGGAACATTGTATTTAGGGGAGTAAAGTTCTAATGTGGAAAATTGTGCTTTGGGGAGTAAAGTTCTAATGTGGAACATTGCCTTTAGGGGAGCACGGTTCTAAATGTGGAACATTACGTTGGGGTGGGTGGGGTGGTGCAGTTATAATGTGGAACACAATTCTAAGTCAACATAAATAAAATTGTATGTACACCAATAATTAAACAAATATACTTATCATGAATAATTAACTTATACAGCAACATCAACAACAGAAAAAACACTTTTAGTTAAGTAAAGGTCAAAATTGAAGGTGAAAAGTAAACACAATTCATATGTGTGTGATAAATTGGGAAAAGCCACTGAATCTGTTGACATTGGTAAAAGGGACTGATATGGTGGATAATAGAATACGCTTGTACTGTAGGTATAGGAATTCGCGGGTTTTTGATAAATTACGTTCTTCGTTAAGATAGCATTTGCTGTCGGATAGAGATGTAAGCATCTCTTAGAGTAGGGTTACTTTGGGAAATAAACTTTAAAATAAGACTACTACTACTACAACTACTACTATTACTGCTACTACTAATAATAATAGCAACAACAACAACAACAACAACAACAACAACAACAATAATAATAATAATAATAATAATAATAATAATAATAATAATAATAATAATAATAATAATAACAACAACAACAATAATGATAATAATATACACAAACAATTGCGGATGATACGTTGATACAACAACAACAAAAACAACAACAACAACAACAATAATAATAATAATAATAATAATAATAATAATAATAATAATAATAATAATAACAACAACAATAATGATAATAATATTTACAAACAATTGCGGATGATACGTTTATACATTTGTAAATTATCGAGGTATAATAATCGTGCAAGTAACAATGTTTTAGTAAAAGGTCACCAGAATAAGCGATATTAAAAAATAACTATAGACTAATCAACATTTCTTAGAAAGTAGCTACGAGTGAAATTTCTTTGCGTAAGGCCAAGTTAATGGAGTAAAAGTACGTTGCGCAGAGTAAGTTTTAATTCGGATTATAAATAAATAAAAAAATAAATACAAAAATATTGTATAACATACCTAAAATGTGCGTTATTTCAGCTTGTAATTATCGAAATCTCTTCTTAACGAAGACCGCTTGACTCCAAATGACCTCTAACTTCTGGAGCTCTTCATAAAGCAGCAGTGTTTGTAATGGCGGGCAAGGTCTATTAGTCATTCATACCTTTAAGGACACACGGTACTAATTATATGGAAAAACGGGAACCAGCCTGGAAATGGGTGAACATAAAATGGAGTATATATGGGTTTGAGTGCCTAGGATTGGTTGATAATGAAAGTTATTTTGTTGGAAAAAGAATTTATTGAGAGCTTATCCTAATTGTGACTGAAAATATAGAGACATTGTTTTCACGATGGAATTTCAGTTTTGAGCTTGGAACACTCATTACCGAAATTAGCACCTGATTCTTTGGTGCGGAATTTGAAAGCACATGTTTCAAACACCTGTAGGTCCAGAAAATGCCGCGGCTCATATACTTTTCTCTACAAAGAAGCTGTCATCCAGGTTTCATCTATACTGATAAATATAGATTTGTTCATGAGCACTCAGAAATTTAAAGCTATTGAAGTTTTAATATCATGGTGTTTGCATAGGTTTACTATGGGAACTAAAATAGTACCATGAGTCCTTAAAGTGCACAAGTTGCAACGATAACTAAGGATTAACTTAGTTGACTCCAAATGACCTCTAACTTCTAAAGATTTGTTTGAAGTTAATCCTTAGTTATAAATTCTGGGAAACTTAAAAAAGAGCAAGTAATTTTCACATTGTTGTTACAATTCAAAATTGAGACATCCGATAACATCGCATAGAGAATTAAGTACATCAAAAGAATATTACAAGAGTCTTAATCGGACATGAGATCGCTTACCCCTTTAACAACTGCATAATAGTCAAGTGCAGGTGCAGTTTATCCAGAAATATAGGTTAAGTGAAAAGATTTGTTTGAATTTATCTTTTTTGTGTTTTTTATCTTCATCCTTATTCGACAAGTACAAACTGAAAGGCCTTTTATGCCAGGATGCTTTATGTCAGTTTTGTTAAATGATTTGAAAATTTGGTCAAATAGTCATTTACATGATGTCCTGTTCACTGATTGGTAGAATTTTGTTTGAAGTTGAAAGGTCAAATTTGGCCAAATTCTGTTTAGTCGTTTTTGAGAAGTCATTTAAAGTTTTAACAATGGTGGGTATATCTGGTGGCAAATCAGCATCACTTGTACAAATTCAAAAGCTTTTGTACCCGACCGCTTTTGGTCAAATTTGATAAAATTTTGTTGAGCGATTTAGGGATGAAGGTGTTTTAAAGCTTTCAGTTTCAGTAACGACTGACATATACGATGGCGGATGGGTATCGTTTGTAAAAATGTAAAAGTGTTTTAGCTAAAATGCTAAAATTTTATATGAGCGATTTTGGGAAGAAGTCATTTTAAGTTTATTTTTATTTTTTTTTTTTTTCTAGTATTACTAAGTTTGTATGGTTCTTCCCGGTTTCTTCCTCTATCAGTTAATTCTGGAAGTCATGTTTTAGCCTGTCGTGCAGAAAGTAGCTATCAACTCACAACAACAAGAAAAAGTCACTAAAGTGACGATGTGGTGCCAGCTAAACGTGAAGTTAAAGCAAAATATAAGAATGAATTAGGAAGGAAAAACCTTTCCGAATAGACCTAAACACACAATACAACATGATTAAATATAAAACACAAACATGTTAAAACCGTATCAAATGTACATAAAATTAACGATAAACGTGACACATAAATTACCCAAACATATTGTTTTTTGTGGCATAGCTAGGATATTTGGGCCCCTATGCAAACTTTCCAATGGGCACATGCCTAATCTTTTGTGTACAAAAATATTTCGATGGCCGTCTATGCTTTCCATACTCTTGCTATACGGTAATCCCATACATATTTACGAAAATCTCTCAGGAAACCATCGTATGTGACCATCCTTTCCTGCTCTGCTTTAGTCAGCATTATTGATAAGTTTTTAATGGTCAATCTAATTAATACAACATCAGTAGAATACTGTTTCATTATATATCTGTATATATACTAATGTATATAACGCATTTTCTATGATCAAATCTCTGTGCAAGGGAAACAAATCTTGATTCTTAGCATGGGTTTCAAATCACTTACGTACATGTATTTCCTTTTGTACGGGGTTTCCGAGAGAAACATGATGATATTTTAAGTTGTCATTTTATCCCAACATACACTGAAAAATACCGACTTTACAAAATTTGACCTGAGCTCTCATTTCTACTTTAACAGTTGCAATAATCTGTCATCAGTTATTGACTCACCTTAATATCAGTGGTATGGATATCTCACCCCTTCAATCCCTCAACGCAATTCATATTATAGTGGTTGTTTACATCAGTCACGTTCTAGGGACCAAATCTGTAGAATGGGTTACCCCCTCCCACCCACTGATTGACAAAAGTTTACCGCATGTCGCGAATCATACAGTCAGTGTATGACTGGCTGGCTGGCTGGATATGTATGTATGTATGTATGCATGCATGCATGTATGTATGTATGTATGTATGTATGTATGTATGTATGTATTGTTACGAGTCTATGCTCTTAAAATAAGTAATCAAAAAGAGTGAAAGACAACAAGCTTTGTGAAATTTAACAAATATATTTATTTCCCTTGAATACAAAACGAAAATGAGAAAAACAACTTATGGTATTGCGAATTAAAACCCAGAATAATCCAAGAATTAGAGACACAAGTCCTTGTAATTTAAAGTCCTGAACAAAATTCGGTAAAAGTCCAGAAAAAATCCCAACCTGAAGTCGATGACGTGTCTGTGGTAGCTATTGAGGTGTTGATGTGTCAACAGTCTTTTGTTGGATCACAGTAATATAATTCCAGGTTTGAATTCAGTATAAATTCCAGTGAATGTCTCTATCCAAGAATTTTATCAGAGCAAAAAAATTTGTATTTCCAGAGAAAATAATCACTTGGATTCAATAATTTGAAGAAAATAAAATTCAGCCCAACTGGTCACAACATAATACAAATTGAAAGTGCTAGATGTTAAAGCACGAATGACCAAGTCCTCACAATTACAGGATTATATAGTTCTCTACGTGACCCCAGGTCACGATTAGCATTTTCTTAAAAAAAAACCCAAAACATTACCTAATGGAAAATGACCTTCTAGAATGATCCTGATGTTTACAAAATCAAAACCATAACCTGTAAAATTCACTTAGGAAAGTCAAATAACCTGACCCAAATAAACATAATTACCTCTTCTATTAATAATAATTATCGTATTAAGCTCATAGACATAGGGAATAATTTACCTGTGTATTAGTTGTTGACATAAAATAAAATAAAAAATAAAATAAAAAAGTCAATTAGCTCAAGCTGAAATGAACTCAGTTTTGGACAAGGTCAAGTCCAGAATACAATGTTACATTACAATATCATGTAATGAAATAAAATTTGTTAAACAAACAAACAAACAAACAATTAAATTAAATATACATAACTGTATGTATGTATGTATGTATGTATGTATGTATGTATGTATGTATGTAGCTGCTCATGTGTACATTATTAAAATGGGGCACTGGTTGATTAGAATTTCCAACAGTTAATGAATGAATTCGGCAGCATATTTCTGAAGACAATATGTCACATTGCACACAGGTGTCGGGGTAAAAACTAATCATAAAAAATTAATCATCTGTGTCAAGTCACATAGATGGACGAATAACATCACTTCCAGTGCAATGATTGTAGGCTGCCCTAGACGATTTCTAAGCTTGTACAGACATTTTAAAACGTAGCTTTCTCGCATTAATATCGAGCCTAGGAAAGCTGACAAAACTGTAGCATGAAGATAAACTCATTCCGAATTTGAGCGATAGCTGTCTGAAGTGAGGATGCCATGTTTATACTGTCTATCCGTATCAGATTTTGCATTTCAAATAGAGGCAAGCAGACTTGTAGTTTTTCCGTGCGTCAAATGCTTGCATTGTGCCCAGTCTCGGAATAGGACATTAATAGCCAAAGAGTAAAAAACTATTCCGTGTATCAACTGTGTGCATGGCTCTCGATCTCGGAATAGGAAAGTAATAGCTAAACAGTTAACAACTATTCCGTACAGATGTTGTGCGCATGGCGGTCTGTTTCCGAATAGGAATAGAATAGCCATGCAGTAAATCAACTATTCCGAGACAAAGCAAACTCGGTGTACATTATTTTTAGAAATTTTGAAGCATTTAAGCTCGATTGCTCAATTCCAAATACGAATAAAAATTTGAACTGGGGGTGGGGTGGCATGGAGAAGCTGAAAATAGCAAAATTTTATTCAATGAGAACAATAAATTATAACTATTTAATTACGGAAAAAGCATGCCACTCAGTGTGTTAAAAGTTCAAGAACTCAAACCTCTTTTCCATGTAAAGTCTAATAGAAGCAGTGCTACAACAACTCGAACATCCCTTTCATGTAAAGTCTAATAGAAGCATTGCTATAACGAATCAAACATGCTCTTCATGTAAAAGTTTAATAGAAGCATTGCTGCAACGAATCAAACATGCTCTTCATGTAAAGTCTAATAGAAGAATTGCTACAACGAATCAAACATGCTCTTCATGTAAATTTGAATAGAAGCATTGCGACATCTCAGCATCATATGGAGCAATGAAATGTTTCTGGTTACTGTATTTTGCAATCAGTGATGAGGTGTTTGTTTTAATTTCCGCAATCTGTTTGTCTGAATTCGTCCTTGATGATGCAGCTGATGTTTTGACCTTTCCAAAGAGTGCAGTTTATACAGAAACAATTGACCTAGTATTTAGGATTGTACCCTTTGGGACTTTATCTGTTTTGGATAGAATAATTTGTACCGGGAAACGTTTACTAGTCACTGTATATCCTTCAATGTGCTGATACGTCGATAAGACATATTATTTCAGGTTTGGCATAACTACATCCTGAATTAATGTATACACCTTTGTATGTCGCGTATGTGGTTGCCACCGAAACAAAATTTTCTTTAGGTAGATATATAGGTACGTAGTGATATATAAAGAAGGTAACTATACGTTCATAATGTATCTAATAATATAATAAAAGTGAATTTTTGTCTGAAACTGCTTTACGAATATTTTGTAAACTAACTATTCCAAATAATATGTAATTCAAACACGCTGCTATAGCCCTTACCGAGACATCGCGTGTTTCTCTTTTGATGGAACAAAAATGGAACAGATCATAACATTTCGGGATTTAAATGTTCTGATAATGATAGTGAATATTTGTTTCATTGGCTAAGTCTAACTTTACAAGAGTAAATACATAAAGACGTGCCAAGATAAGACTTGGACTAAACACATTGCTCTAATGAGGGAAATCAGGTGGCGGCTGAACACTTTAAAAATGTGACAAAAAGAAATGAAATCAAAATGAAAATAAAACATCGCTATCTTTTAAATAATCACATAATTTTCAGACTAACCATACCAATTGACAAGTAACCTAAGTCCGAAACGGAAAAGCTGAGACCAATACTATTTACCCATGTAAGATTAAGACGTAACAGCTGATTCCTTGTTAAATAATAACTTTAATCCTATACAGTAAATTTCTGCACCTTCTCTTATGCAAGTCTTTTCTATCTTTAAAGGGGTATTTTGCCTAGGTTTACCCACCAACTATGGATGTTCTCTCTTCTCCTTACAGCTAATTCGTCAAGTTGAATTACAGTAAGAGATAAAGAGTTTTAAGATTTTATATATACAATACAGTGGCGTCACTAGGGGGTGCGGGTGGTGCGGACCGCATCGGATGACACCATCAGAGTGGGTGACACCAAAATGACTGTCTATAAAATATTTGAATTTTTGTGCAGGAAGGAGATCCAAGGGGTGACACCATGGGTTACCACATATGACTGTCTATACAATTTTTGATTTTTTGTTCAGGAAGGGGGTCATTGGGGGTGACACCATGAGTTACCGCACTGGGTGACACCAATCCTAGTGACGCCACTGATAAAATATAGACAGGTGACATTTTCAGATCCGTAATCATCGCTGATTGAATTTAAACTTGCAAATCTTGGAGCAATAACTGTCATTTATAGGCTCTGCAAGCAATATGGTAATTCTAAATGTAAAACACATGTTAACAAGTTAAATAATAATTATCAGTCATGCGGTAATTATGATACTGCTTGGAAAATTATGCGGAATGAAAACTCCAGAAACAAACTTCAGAACATCAGACCCACTATTACAGTGTGGCATCCCTTGTACAGAGCAAATCCAAGAGATGGTTTCGTATCGGACACAAATGCCTGATTTTTGCTTACCCCGTGAAAGGTGAACCTCAATCGGAGTGCATACTTTTCCAGTGTCCACTGACGTTGTCCGCATTCTCGTCTTGTGGGTCGACTTCCACCTTGCATGACAGGAGTATTTTGACGTGTACTCAATGATGAGGCTTGATATATCATACTACAATATCTTGGACTTTTTGAGAGAATGTGGTTCATTTAAGAAAGTTTGACTATATGCATCATATTTTACCTTTTTAAAATTCTATTAATCTTTTACAGGCTTTTTTTTTTAAAAAAAGATATTTAATTTTCATATTTTACCTTATTGTGTTCCATGTTTACACTTTTTATTTGGACTAAAGCTTTGGTGTAAATCTTTATTTTAACTCTTGGAGAGGTTTTTAGTTTAAACTGGCATCATATAGTCATTACGGTGCTAATGTGCCGTTAAATATTAAGATATACATCATTATTAGACATCATTATTAGACATAAAAGATATCAAGCTTAAGTGGGATAAAACAAATGATAAAACTGTTTTTATTTGCACTCTACCGCGTGTGTATGGATGCGGTCTGTGTGCGTATATGCATGGATGAAAATTCTTTCTGTTATAAAAACACTTTCTGTTTCAAATTAACCAAAGTGTTTGTACTTTTCATGGAGTGGTAAGATTCTTGTAAATTGCTTATGGAATTACCGTGTACTTTGCAAACTTACTGAGAATAAATGAGTAAAGGGAAGTATGTACGTATCTTACATATCTTCTTTCTCCCCCTTAGAAAAGATGATTTATAAAAAATGTTAAGTATTTCTTTTCAAGTTCGGAATGTATCAAAACAAAGACCTATGCAATTTAGATAAAAGAAAATGTATGCCATATTGAGAGGATATGCACACAAATTTCACATAGATATTAATATTAATTTAGATTATCATCTTCCTGTATCGAATGACCCTTGACAACAATGAATTGACCCGTGGGAAGAGAGTGGCATCTGTAATTCGACTATCGCATATAAGAGATTTCATTTTACCGCTAACCTATTCCATTGTAAGTTATGTATGTATGCATGTATGTATGTATGTATGTATGTATGTATGTATGTATGTATGTACGTACACACGAACATACGTACGTACGTATGTATGTATGTATGCATGAATATAACAACTTTAAATGCACATAATGAGAGAGAGAGAGAGAGAGAGAGAGAGAGAGAGACCCCCCCCCACAGATGTTATTTATGCGATTACCTCTTTATCTTACTTGCATATAATGAAATATTACTCTTTCAGGACAATATAAATGAGTAGTGCATTTATCAATGTGAGGTAGGACAAATTTAATTAACCAGCGAGGAATCCAGTCCATCCTAGACACTTTATGTTGTAATAAATATGAAGTCATATCATATATTTAATTGACTGAAATAAATCGTATTGCATTTAAGCACTTAACATACATATTGTTTATCAAGCACTTAACATACATATTGTTTATCAAGAACTTAACATACATATTGTTTATCAAGCAGTTAATATATACAGATTCTCTATTAAGTACCTAATTATACTGGCAGTTTTGAAATATTTTAGACACCGGTATCACTGTAAACAAATTCATGTACTTTGTTCTCTCAGAGAGGTGGCAAAACTGAGATACCTTGGGAATATATATGGATAAATTCTACTGTTTGCCAAACATGTTTATGGATAGATATCAATTGTGATGAATGATGAATACTCCAGGGAATATTCAATATCATCGTGTTTTAAAGCAACAATGGTTTAAACATTTTGCAATGGTATTTGCAAATCTTTTAAGCTATTTAAAATAAAGTATCTTTTATACATATCTTATTATACATAACTTTTGATGCTATTAAACGATAATTACATCTATTTGGTTTAACCCCGCAAGACATAACATTACAAATCAAAGTGACAGATCCAGTGGCCTGGTGGTCAGAGCGTCCGCCTCGGATGCGGGAGGTTGCAGATTCGAACATGGGCCGAGTCATACCAAAGACTTATAAAAATGGTAATAGCTGCTCTGGAGGGGTGTGGGTTATAATGGCGGTGAGATAAACCTAAATTCCGATTGGATAAGTTCCTTACGAAGTTTCGTGTTGTATAAATGTCTTACACTGAAAAACTAGTGTGCCTAAGTTTTAAGCAAACTAATCTTGAGTCCTAGGCAGTACGAAGTATTCTCTCGTAAAAGTGTCCAAGGGTCGGATGTTTGGAAGTCCTTGAGAGACACGAAACACAAGGTAAAGAGACGACTCTGCTAAAGGGGAAGCGAGCAACATATCGAAAGCACAATTTACTGTGTCTTAATTACATGCAATATTTCTTTGATATGAGTCAAAAATAAATTTTTGAATTTATTTTGTCTTAATTTCATGCACCATTTTTCTTTGATATGAATCTTAAGACAATTGCCTGATTTTAATTTTTCTTGAATGTTATATGAATCATACGTTATAAGAATTCATGCATTGTTTTTCTTTGATATGAGCCTTAAGATAATTGATTCAATCTTAAATGATAGGAATCATGTATTCTGAGAATTCATTATTATTAGGTCTCTAGGATATTTATGCCGATAAATTGTTACTTAGAAAATAACATATTTGATACGAAAAGTGATTTTTTTAAAAACAAACTATTTGTGATACTAAGATTTTAATTCTTTTATCCGAGAATCGGTTGTATTAGCACCGGATCGACAATGCAGACTATAAAGCGTATTTTCGGTAACATGGTGCAGACCAAACACTTAGTCAAGTTAGTGACTAATAATTCATATGGCAGGGTCTTAATATTATATTGGTGAGAACATACTATAACTCAGATCAGTTACTGATGATTACTAGTTGTGTTGGGGAAGTAGGTTAATCTTCATGTACAATGTTATTTTGTTTATGGAAAGAACAAAGCTAGAATATGAGATGCAACGTTGTGGCCTGAAACCATATTAGCAGTTAGTGTCTATTTTCAAATATGATATGACATAACGAGAGAGGAGTGGATATTTAATCCAAGAATTAAAAGACCCAGCAGAATATTTAGGTTGCATATATCTTATTTCAAAAGGAAATAGCTTCACGAGACGTAGAAGAGAAGATCCGTATAGGAGTTAATGACCCGTAAGAGGTGGGATGAAAGAAAGAGGCAATTGTAGGCAACAACACATGGAAAGCCAGAGAAAAAATGTCGACTCTAACCTACTACCTGTTCTGATCTGGAGTTACCCGCAGCCAGTCATCAAATTATGGAGGCGTGACGGACAAATAAGTTCGAAAAGCTCACAAGATTTTATGATGAAATTTATGATGTCAGTGTAAACGGAACTGCTAATTGCATTTTTAAAAACTTTTTGTAATTGATTTATAGTAGAAGTGTATCCTTCGAGTGTCTTGTACAATTTTATTTTGTTGATATAATTAGTTAAATTGTTATAGTCTGTATACGGGGGATAGTATTGTTCTATTCTATATATCTGCTCAGATCTCAATTTATTCCATCCAATAATTTCTTATTTTTATTATTCACTCTATCCGCGCTATAACACCGAGGTCGATCCTCCTCTGGACATCAATAACCAGCACCACCACCACCATCACCACCACATAAAAACCATAACTACCAGTGTACCAGTGTTTGGTCTAATAGATATACATAAGAAATAAGTCCATATAGCCATTATTGTGCTGAGGTCCGCTAATACATACAGCTCCATTTAACACCATACGTCCATTATTATGCTGAGGTGCCGTTAACCTCTAATACATGCCGCACCTTGCAACAACATACGTCCATTATTATGCTGAGGTGCCGTTAACCGCTAATACATGACGCACCTTGCAAAACCATATGACCATTATTGTACTGATATGCTACTCACCTTGTAACGCTATATAACTATTATTGTGGTGATGTGCCGTTGGCCTCTAATACATGCCGGGGTGTTAAATAGAGCTTGTAACATCATAAAATCATTATTATGCTGAAGGTTCCTTTTAATCCTATCACATAATGCTGCTTGTAAACGTCGGGATAAGTCCACTTCATAACATAGCTAAATTCAGAAAGGTTTGTACAGATGGTTCCCTGATTGTTTGACGCCTGATCAAAAACAGATTTGTATTGTATGTTTTAATTTGCCATTTACGAAAAGAGACATTTGACTGGGATTGTCACAGGTTATGAAACATTAATTACTTTCTTGAACACGACTCAAGAGCAAACAATAAAGCTTTGATCGGAGAAAACTAGGAGAGGTCACAAATCGATCAATGTTGTCGGACTGTCAGGAGTTTTTGTACGCAATATTTTAATTGTAAAAGGCTCAGTCGTTCACGTACCCATGCCTGACTCTGCATGCTTGTTCTTTTCGTCATAAAAGCAATTAAAATAGTTGTATCACCCCTGAATCATCTTCGCTAGCCAATGTTCCGATAACCCAATCTACACCTTGGCATAGCGAGCAGATATTTCTGTGCTTCGGTTCTGTGATTTTCATTGGATGCGACGGCAAAGCCATCGCATCCAATCAAAATTAAGTTGTTCAAATTTGAACACTGTTCCTACGTGATCGAGACAAAGGGAGTACACAACTTGAATGGACTGATAAATAAGCAATTTTCCAGTGCCGGTCCGTGTTTGCACAAATACTTTTACTCAAATACACCTGTCATGGCTTCCCTCTGGTACATAGTCATACTTTCGATGTTAAACTTACAAAGTATCCTTTTTTGGTCAACTGCCACCATCGTTTTCGGCCGATATACAATGCACCACGCTATTGGTTAGTTGGCATTAGATACTAAGGGAGGCAACACATAAAATCCAATAGATATCGCTAGGACAAAGCACCAATATAGCTGTTCGATCCGCCAAGGTGTAGATAGGGTTATCGGAACCTTGGCTAGCGAAGATGCCCCTCAATGCCAAAATAAGATACTATTTAACATTAAAATGTGCTTGAATCAAAATGCATCTATTAAAAATATAGCGAATAGAACAAAAGATGATCATCTGTTTCTAATGCAGTTGCAGCCAAACAGTAAGCTATATTTTTGTCTTTAAGTGTGTCATTTGTCACAATATTGATTATGGTCAGCTGTTCAGAATATAACGACCAGATTCTGTGTTCCTGCTGGTAAATGTGCTCATTCACATATAATCTGTTTCTGCTGGTAAATATGCTAACACAGACTGGTATAATGCATGCTTAACAAACAAAGGATATTATTTATATCATTTTGAAAATACACGCTGTACGTTTGTTCAGGATTTAATTTTGTTTTATCTGTAGATTTTAAAATTCCACGAAACGAGGAAAACAGATTTAGACTGTAAAGGGAAGAAAGATTTAGGCGAGTTCTGAGGTACCTAAGATGTGCGCACAAAATGCTCCAAAAGTAACTTGTCATGCCTAAAGGTAAAACTAACTTCTCATGCCCAAAGATAAATGTAAGTTGCCATGCCTAAAGGTAAAGTAGCTTGTCATGCTTAAAGGTAACTTGTAATGCCTGAAGGTCAAAATAACGTGTCATGTCTAAGGGTACAAGTAGCTTGTCATGCTTAAAGGTTCAAGTAACTTGTTTTTCCTAAAGGTGTCATGCCTAAAGGTAATACGTGTTCAAGCGTTTTACCTTTCCTCTTCCATCCAGGATTATTCTAAAGGGATTTAAAGAATAGTTTCTTTGTTGTTCGCCTTTAAATTTAGGTTGTACTTCTATGATATGGCTGATGAGTTTTTCGTTTTTAATAAAGAACACTGATCGCCATTGGCATTATCATAGGGGCTTTAAACCGTTAGCTGATGCTATGCCGAGACTATTTGTACTCAACTTGGAATACTTTACAGGGCTTTGCTTTGGATTTACTAAAGAATGCATTCATAGTTAAGTATAGTTGTTTTGCCAGAAAAAAGTCACATGTTTCTTGCCAAAATTATAATGCTTCGACCTTTAAACCTCAACCAGCTGGTGGGAGTTTGCCTAAGCTAGCAAGTTCTGTTGATAAAAGCACCGATATAAATGCGTACGTTAATGTAGTTATCAAAGGATTCACATTTAGTCACATTGCGCTCTCCGTATATTAAATTTGATTTCAATTCTCAAAAATGTCAAACTAAATTAATCTTGCTGCGCAAATGTCTATCTTTCGGGCGGACCAAGATTAACCTGCTGTTGCTGAACGAGATGGAAGGTTCTGAGTCGCGAACTCATTAGGTATAGATAACGAATCATTCCCAGCTGATTAACCGAAACAGCAGGTATAAAAGGAAAAAATCTTCAAGCAGACGTTGCCTGCATTTATTTACCACTCAGTAGCTGCGTGGCAAGTATGACTTTTACTGCGGCGGAATTAGCGAAAAGCCTCACCATACGATTATGCCAGAAGCCGGCTGGCATGAATGTTTTGAAATTTAACCACGGTGCATCGTAAAGTGAAATTTCCGTATGTCATTTACACAGACTTTGAATGTTCCCTTATTAAACTAAGGTTCCAATGCCAACACAGAGGCTCAGGCGAAAACAACACAAGTAGCTGAACAAGTTCCATGCGGGTTTATTAAATCCCCCTAAGTCTGGCTAGAGGAATCATACAACATCTTGTCGACCGAGGACATGATTATGACGCGTGATAGCAATTGCAAGTTTTTTTTAGGGCCACCCATTGCTGGATGTGTTATGGCGCTTTCAGCTCTACCGATGAAAAATTTCACGATCACTGTCACTTCACTGAGGAGCTACACACAACGCTTGAAGTCTGCAGCTGCAAATGTATCCTCATAAAACACGAATTCATACAGTGCTTCATATCCTGCGTGGGTATGATGGTCACTTGATAACGCATGTAGTAGCAACCGCTTGAAATGCACCAAAAAGCGTCATCCCGAACACGCTGGAAAAATATGATACTTCGGTTGAGTTAGATGCAGTTCATTGATTCGCTGCAGGTTCTAAGCTCTTCCTTGGACAAACGCACGATAAACCTGGCAGCGAATGGTAATGATCGTTTCGCGATTACTCGCCAGAATAATGGTGCATTTAATTACGAATTACCCGCTTGGACCAGATCGTAATAGGAAAAGGTTTGCCGTACTGCTTCATAAATCAGTATATGGATTGCTTCGAAAACTTTACTGAAACTAGTTGCCACCATCAAAGCATTTTTATTCAACACTGACGCGTGAAAATCTAGGCGCCAGAGACGAAACGCATGCTGTAATGTATGGACGGCACTTATTGTCAAAATCTACGCAACTATCACGACGTGCACCTGCGAATAGATGCTTTACTGCTCACATATGTCTTTGAGGCGTTTCGTGATACAGCCATGCGTGAATCACGAGTAATACTCTTCGTCATCGGAAGTGGTCTGAGTTGCGCTGCAGTCAAAAAGAAAAGTTGAACTGGAATTGCTCACTGATATTGATCAGCATCTGTTTATTGAACGTAGTATTCATGGCGGAATATCAATGGCGAGACACCGATAAGCTAGAGCTAACAACGCAAACATGGACGGATATGACCCCGCTGTCCCAAACAGTTTCATTATGTATCTTTAAGACAATAACTTATATGAATGGGCAATGACGCAGCCCATGCGTGTTGGGTGGTTTCAGTGGATTGATTCCACAACTATGAATATACAAAAGTAGATATATAGATACGATTGTAACTAAAAGCACTGTGTGTGTGTGTGTGTGTGATTGGGATTTTTAACGAAGCTTTAACAATTTTTCAGTCATATCGCTACGATGTCTGCAATGTGGCAGTTTATAGTGATGTCTAGCACTGTAGCATCATGCCGCAGACATGTAGCATCATGTTCCATCCAGTCACATTATCCTGATACCAGGCCAACCAGTCCTAACATTAACCTCTTAATGATGAGCGCCAAGCGAGGCGGCTGCTAGTACCATTTTTATAAGGCTATGATATGACTTGGCCGGTGTTCGAACCCGCGACCTCCCGCATCCGAGGCGTACGCTCTACCCACTTAGGCAACCTGAGCAGCTATTTTGTACACTTACGTAATTTGCAGTGAATCTGCAAATGTCCGGTGAGGTCTCACGTGTCGCCTGAGCGCATGGATGGCTCAATATATAAAAATGAACGCGGATCTACGCACAAAAGCACGAACGAGTTTGAAAAGGACTTCATTAACCTCATGAACAACGCATTGTTTGAGAAAACAACGAAGAACCTCCTTAAACGTAGCAGTTTCTGTCCGTGATACCGAGGAAGATAAACTTCGTAGGAATTTTGTTGAGTTGACATTTCAGTCACGCTAGCTATTCGTAGCAGTCCACAGCCAGAAAGGCAAGCTGAAGTTGGCTTAAAGGATTGGCTTGTCCGTGTTCGATATTTCAATGCTGCTCATGCACGGCACGAGTTTTATTTTGAAAAGATCAAACCGTTTTAACAGGATCGTATCAAGATGCACTACACACCGATTCACCTCTTATACATACCACCACTGACGATGTCTATGCTAATATGGCATCGGACATACAAGTAAACAAATATGACGCATGTAATTATCCAAATGATCGTTTGCTTTTTAATAACAATAACGAAGTGTTTATTGACAAATTCATTTATGAATATATGTTCAAGCCAATAGAAATTTCTGTGGGACTGCGTCCTAAATATTTTCTGATATTGGTCGGACCGCAGAGCTGTTGGAACATCAAAAAGGACAAAGATGTTCCAAGGATTGTTGTTGCGAAAGATTTCAAACACGATTTATATGTGAAATGTTTTCGTAAGCGACTCGAATTCTCGCAGACAGCAAACGTTATCCGGTGAAAGAAACACGATATATGTGAGTATGTTTATTAATGTGAGTTTGTCACTGTTTTATGCCAAGTGATAGACGTTACCCGATAGAATCACCAATTATGGACACGGACACCACGCGGCTGGAAATCAAGTTACGGTTGTTGCACTTGCGGTTCAAAATATCGGTTGGCGATAGTATCGTATCCGTGGGAACGACTTGCAGTTCGTAGCGCACAAATGCTCTGCTTGGTAGATGTTTTGCCATGTGGTGCTCAATAATACAATGCTGGCTGTCCTGGAAAATCAATCCGATCCGAGACTGCAAATGCATCAATGGACCATGCCAGGTAAGAAGCACGACGTTGCCCACGTTTTAACTCCATCAGTACATATTGATACCGAAATAAATTGTTTCGGTTTGGGTCTAACATTGATGGTTGTGAAATCCTATTGTAGGTAACATTGGTCGTCTTCCGTCGAGTTGCTTCAGCATGTTTCAAACTAATTGTGCACGTGGTTTCATTGTTCAGTGTTGCTATGACTGATGGAAGTCATGTTATTGACTAACAAGTTGAGTACATTGGGTCCGAGATCTCATTAACAATTATTGAAGTCCGAATAACAGTTCCGCAACTGTACGGTTAAATCGTTCCACAATACTCTGGTTACGATAGTTAACATGTCCAACCCGATCAAGCATCTAATGTTTCATTAGCAACGCAGTAACGTCTCCGAGAAGTTCTTAGCCCGAGTCCACTTGCAACAGCCGAGGCCATGTTAGCTATGAACATGCATAATTACGTTTAAACGCACTCCTACACTCACTTAATCTTTAGACATCAGCAGATTTGCTTCCTTGCATCTGCTGGCAACATCTAAATGCTTAGCGCGTACTTGTATGTGTTTCAACGTACCCAATCACGTGAACGTAATAAAAGATCAGATTCATGAACTTCGTTAAGTGATCTCACATTAAGCCATCGACGGAGAATCTTTCTTGGTGCTAGTAAGTAAAATCTGTCACAATGATTGTTTAGCTAACCATGCTTAAGCAATCCCATGGTTGACTTTTGCCACGCTTGCTAACTCTACAGCAGCTGCTTCACCCTTAAAATAACAACGAGGACGGTAGTATATTGAGACAATATTCGCTGGGAAACTACGCTCATCTTATTCATGTCTCTGTTACTTTGTTTGTTTGTTTATTATATCAATATATTTTACCTCCAATGAGCGAAGCCTCCTAATTCAACCGTTGCTTTCATGATGATCCATCTAGCGATTCATTCTCAGAGTGTTAGATTAATCGCAGTTATTGTTCTTACATGATCACTTAGAAAGTACCTTTAATAGTATACAAAATTCCTATTATTAACATTTACGGACGTTACTCAGCCCGATACGGTGCTGATGTGAATCTGAGCAGGTTTGTGACCTAAGCGGATTTGACTGAGTTTAATAGTCGGGTTGCTGTTTACGCTGACCCGGGCGGGCTTGTGAGTTTCCAGGATCGAATAATAAACTTGCAAACGTCCAACGTAGATATTCAAAATGTTGTTTTGAATCTGCAAATTACCGTCGCAAATAATCTGGCCGCAATCAACGAAATCGGCGGAATCAGAGACTCTGGAATTATCGACTGCGTTTGTCAAGAAATACATTTATGTAACTGGGAATATGGTGATGAAAAGATCGTAAACTTGCCCCCAACCACATTTAGTAACCTCATGGTGTAGATTCTGTGGAATGGTAAACAAAGAAGGATATGAAAATCTGATATTATGGAAAATGGTCAACATCTTTCAACAACATTATCTATTTGTTGTCTTCACTTACATAATTTTTAGTTATGAGATTAATCAAATTATGCCGATTATTCCAACGGTAAGAACATTTACCGATTATATTGACTTTATATCTCCTGCAATAAAAGACCCAGCAATTTCGTATGGAATTATTCCGTTTAGCTACCAGATCCGACCAGTTCATTCTGGTTTGAAAACCGGTTCAAACCGGTTCATTCCATGCCGATTTTATGTGTTAAATCGTTATTGGACAGGCTTTAGCCGGTTTAAAGCCCTTCAAACCGGATCAATCCGGATCAAACCGGTTCCATGCGGTTAAAAACAGCTCCGACCAGTTAATTCTGGTTGAAAACCAGTTCAAATCGGTTTATTCCATGCCGATTTTTTGTCTTATATCGTTCTTTACTAGTTTTAACTGGTTTCAAGTGGTTCAGTTCGGATCAAACCGATTCCATCCGGTTCAGACCAGATCCGACCAGTTCATTCTGGTTGAAAACCGGTTCAAACCGGTTTATTACATGCCGATATTATACCTCAAATCGTTATTGCACAGGTTTTAACAGGTATAAAGCGGATCAAACCGGTTCAATCAGGATCAAACCGGTTCCATCCGGTTCAAACCTGTTCCGACCAGTTCATTCTAGTTGAAAATAAGTTCAAACCGATTTATTCCATCCCGATTTCATGCCTTAAATCGTTATTGGACAGGTTTTAAGCGGTTTTATGCGGTTCAAACCGGTTCAATCCGGGTCAAACCGGTTCCATCCGGATCAAACAAGTTCCGACCAGTTCATACTGGTTGAAAACCAGTTCAAACCGGTTCATTCCATGACGATCTTATGATTTAAATCGTTATTGGAAAGGTTTAAAGCGGTTTCATGCGGTTCAAACCGGTTCAATCCGGTTCAAACAGGTTCCATCCGGTTCAAACTAGTTACGACCAGTTCATTCTAGTTGAAAACCAGTTCAAACCGGTTCATTCCATGCCTATTTTTGGTCTTAAATATTTATTGGACAGGTGATCACCGGTATTAAGCTGTTCAAACCGGGCCAATCCGGGTCAAACCGGTCCCATCCGGTTCAAACCGGTTCCGATCAGTTCATTCTAGTTGAAAACCAGTTCAAACCGGTTTATTTCATGCCGATTTTATATCTTAAATCATTATTGGACAAGTTTTTACCGGTATCAAGCGGTTCAAACCGGTTCACACCGAATCACATCGGTTCCATCCGGTTCAAACCAGTTCTGATCAGTTTATTCTAGTTGAAAACCAATTCAAACCGGTCTATTCCATGCCAATTATATGTTTTGGACAGGTTTTAGCCGATTTTAATCGGCTCAGACCGGTTCAACCCGGATCAGACAGGTTCCATCCAGTTCAAACAAGTTCCGACCAGATCATTCTGGTTGAGAACCAGTTCAAACCAGTTTAATCCATGCCTATTTTATGCCTTAAATCCTTATTTGACAGGGTTTAATCGGCTTTAAGCGGTTCAAACCAGTTCAATCCGGATCAAACCGGTTCCATCAGGTTCAAACAAGTTCCGACCAGTTCATTCTGGTTGAGAACAAGTTCAAACCGGTTAAATCCATGCCGATTTTATGCCTTAAATCGTTATTGGACCGGATTTAACAGGTTTGAACCCGTTCAAACTGGTACAATCCGGTTCAAACATGTTCCATCCCTTTCAAACGAGTTCCGACCATCTCATTCTGTTTGAAAACAAATTGAAACCGGTTTATTAAATGCCGGTTTTATGTCTTAAATCTTTGTTGGATAGGTTTTAACCGGTTTTAAGAGGTTCAAACCGGTTCAGTCCGGTTCAAACCGGTTCCATCCGGTTCTAACCAGGTCCGACCAGTTCATTCTGGTTGAAAACCAGTTCAAGCCGGTTGATTCCATGCCGATTTTATGAATTAAATCATTATTGGACAGGTATTAGCCGGTTGTCAGCGCTTCAAACCGGTTCAATCCGAATCTAACCGGATCCATCCGGTTGAAACCAGTTCCGACCAGTTCATTCTAGCTGAAAACAAGTTCAAACCGGTTTATTCCATGCTGATTTAATGTCTTAAATCGTTATTGGACAGGTTTTAACCGGTTGAAACCAGTTGAATCCGGATGAAACCAGTTCCATCCGGTTGAAACCAGTTCCGACTAGTTCATTCTGGTTGAAAACCGGCTCAAACCGGTTTATTCCATGCCGATCTTATGTCTTAAATCCTTATTGGGCAGGTTTTAACCGTTTTCAAGAGCTTAAAACTGTTTCAATCCGGTTCAAGCCGGTCCAATCCGGTTCAAACCAGTTCCGTCCATTTCAATCTGATTGAAAACAAGTTCAAACTGGTTTATGTCATGCCGATTTTATGTCGGAACTCTTTATTGGACAGGTTTTAACCGGTTTTAAGAGGTTGAAACCGGTACAATCCGGTTCAAAGCGGATCCATCCGGTTCAAACTCGTTCCGACAAGATCGATCTGCATGTAAGCCAGTTCAAACCTACATTTTCGATAAAGATTTTATGTCTAAAGTCGATGTTGGACAGGTTTTTACAGGTTTCTTCCGGTTCAAACCGGTTGAATCCGGTTTAAACCGGTTGTATCCGGTTCAAACCAGTTCCAACCAGTTCATTCTGGTTGAAAACCAGTTCAATCCGGTTTATTGTATGCTGATTTTATGTCTTAAATCTTTATTCGACAGGTTTTAACCGGTCTAAGGCGGTCCAAACCGGTTCATTACCCGATCAAACCAGTTCGATCCGGTTCAAACTAGTTCCGACCAGCCCATTACAGTTGAAAACCAGTTCAAACCGGTTTATTCCATGAAGATTTAATGTCTTAAATCGTTACTGGACAGGTTTAAACCGGTTTCAAGAGGTTCAGACTGGTTGAATCCGGATCAAACCGGTGCCATCCGGTTCAAACCAGTACCGACCAGTTCATTCTATTGAAAACTAGTTCAAACCAGTTCCATCCATGCCGATGTTATGTCTCAAATCGTTATTGTACAGCTTTTAACCAGTTTTAAGCGATTCAGACCGTTTCAATCCGGATCAGACCGGTACCATCCGGTTCAAACCAGACGAGTTCATTCTGGTTTAAAACCAGTTCACACCGGTTTATTCCATGCCAATTTTATGTCTTTAATCTTTAATAGACTTTTTTAACCGGTTTTAAGCAGTTCAATCCGGTTCAATACGGTTCAAACCAGTTCCAACCAGGTCATTCTGGTTGAAAACCAGTTCAAACCGGTTTATTCCATGCCGATTTTATGTCTTAAATCTGTATTGGACTGGTTTTAACCGGTTTTAAGCGGTTCAAACCGGTTCAATCCAGATCACACCGGTTCCATCTGGTTCAAACCAATTCCGATCAGTTCATTCTGGTTGAAAACCGGTTCAAATCGGTTTATTCCATGCCGATTTTATGTGTTAAATATTTGTTGCACAAGTTTAATTGGTTTTAATCGGTTCGAACCGGTTGAATCCGGTTCAAATCGGTTCCATCCGGTTCAAAGCAGTTTCGACTAGTGCATTGTGGTTGAAAACCGTTTCAACCCGTTTTATTCAATGTCGTTTTAATCTGAAAAATCGTTAATTGACAGGTTTTAACCGGTTTCAAGCGGTTCAGACTGGTTCAATCCGGTTCAAACCGGTTGCATCCGGTTCAAACCAGTTCCGACCATTTCAGTCTGATTGAAAACTAGTTCAAACCGGTTTATTCCATCCCGATTTTATATCTTAAATCGTTATTCGACAGGTTTTAACCAATTTTAAGCTGTTCAATCCAGTTCAATCCGGCTTTATCCAGTTCATTCTAGTTTTCGACAACTTCAACCCGGTTAATTCCATGCCAATTTTTTTGTCTTAAATTGTTATTGTACAGGTTTTAAACGGTTTTAAGCTTGTCATACCGGCTCAATCTGGTTCAAACCGGATCCATCTGGTTCAGACCAGTTCCGACCAGATCATACTGGTTGAAAAACAGTTCATACCGGTTTAATACGTACCGATTTTATGTCTTAGATCATTATTGGACAGGTTTTAACCGGTTTTAAGCGGTTCAAACCGGTTCAACGCGGTTCATGCCGGATCCATCCAGTTCAACCCAATTACGACGAGTTCATTCTGGTTGAAAACCAGTTCAAACCGGTTTATTACATGCCGATTTTTTGCCTGAAACCGTTATTGGACAGGTTATAACCGTTTAAAGCGGTTCAAACCTGTTCAGTCAGGAACATTCCTGTTCCATCCGGTTCAAACCGGTTCCGACCAGTTCATTCTAGTTGAAAACCAGTTGAAACCGGTTTATTGCATGCCGATTGTATGTCTGAAATCGTTATTGGAGTGGTTTTAATCGGTTCAGACCGGTTCCATCCGTATCAAACCGGTTCCATCCGGTTCAAACCAGTTCCGACCAGTTCTTTCTGGTTGGAAACCGGTTCAACCCGATTTGTTCCATGTCTATTCTATGTCTGAAATTGTTATTGGGCAGGTTTTAACCGGTTTACAGCAGTTCAGACCTTTTTAATACGGCTCAGACCGGTTCCATCCGGTTCAAACCAGTTCCGACCAATTCATTCTGTTTGAAATCAACTTCAAACCGTTTTATTCGATGCCGATTTTTTTTCCTTAAATCGCTATTGGGCAGGTTTTAAACTCTTTTAAGCTTTTCACACCGGTCAAATCTGGCTCAAACCGGCTCCATCCGGTTCAAACCAGTTCCCACCAGATCACTCTGGTTGAAAACCAGTCCAAACCGGTTTATTCCATTCCGATTTTTTGCCTTAAATTCGTTAATAGACAGGTTATAACCAATTTTAAGCGGTTCAATATGGTTCAATCCGGATTAAACCGGTTCCATCCAGTTCAAACCTTGTCCGAGCAGTGCATTCTGGTTGGAATCCGGTTCAACCCGGCCTATTCCATGCCGATTTGATGTCTAAAATCCTTATTGGACAGGTTTTAAGCGGTTCAAACCGGTTTGATCCGGTTCAAACCGGTTCTGTCGGGTTCAAACCAGCTCCTACCAGTTCATTCTGATTCAAAATAAGTTGAACTCGGTTTATTTCATGCCGATTTTATGTCTTAATTCTTTATTGGACAGGTTTTAACCGGTTTAAGATGTTCAAACCGGTTGAATACTGATCAAACCATTTCCATCAGGTTCATACCAGTTCCGACCAGTTCATTCTAGTTGAAAACCAGTTGAAACCGTTTTATTCCATGCCGATTGGATGTCTTAAATCGTTATTGGACAGGTTTTAATCGGTCTTAAGCGGTGGAAAGCGAATCAATCCGAATCAAACCGGTTCCATCCGGTTGAAACGAATTTCGACCAGTTCATTCTTTTTGGAAACCTGTTCAAACCGGTTGATTCCATGCGGATATTATGTCTGAAATCGTTATTGGACAGGTTTTAACCGGTTTTCAGCGGTTCAGGCCGGGTTAATACGGCTCTAACCGGTTCCATCCGGTTGAAACCAGTTCCGACCAGTTCATTCTGGTTGAAAGACTCTTCAAACCGGTTTATTACATGCCGATTTTTTGTCTTAAAGCGTAATTGGACATGTTTTAAGGGGTTTTAAGATTTTCGTACCGGTTCAGTCTGTTTGAAACCGGTCCCATCCGGTTCAAACCAGTTCCGACAAGTTCATTCTAGTTGAAAACCATTTCAAACCGGTTTATTCCATGCCGATTTTATGTCTTAAAGCTTTACTGGACAGATTTTAACCGGTTTTAAGGTTCAATGCGGTTCAAACCGGTAGCATCCGGTCCAAACCAGTTACGGCCAGTTCATTCTGGTTGAAAACCAGTTCAAACCGGATCAGTCCATTGCGATTTTATGTCTTAAAATCGATAATGGAATGGCTTTAACCGGTTGTAAGCGGTTCAAACCGGTTCAATACGGTTCAAACCTATTCCATACGGTTCAACCCAGTCCCGACTATTTCATTATGCATGGAAACCAGCTCAAACTGGTCTATTCCATGCCGTTTTTATATCTTAAATCGTTAGTGGACAAGTTTTATAAGGTTTTGAGCGGTTCAAACCGGTTGAATACGGATCAAACCGGTTCCATCCGGTTGGAACCAGTTCCGACTAGTTCATTCTATTTAAAACCAGATCAAACCGGTTAATTCCATGCCGATTTCATGTCTTGATACGTTGCTGGTCTCGTTTTAACCGTTTTAAGTGGATCAAACCGGTTCAATCCGGATGAACCGTCTCAATCCGCTTAAAACCAGATCCGACCAGTACATTCTGGTTGAGAACAGGTTCAAAACGGTTTATTCCATGCCGATTTTATGTTTAAAATTGTTATTACACAAGTTTTAACTGGTTTTAAGCGGTTCAAGCCGGTTCAAACCGGATCAAACCGGTTCCTTCCGGTTCAAACCACATCCGACCCGTTCATTCTAGTTGAAAACCAGTTCAATCCGGTTTATTGTATGCTGATTTTATGTCTTAAATCTTTATTCGACAGGTTTTAACCGGTCTAAGGCGGTCCAAACCGGTTCATTACCCGATCAAACCAGTTCGATCCGGTTCAAACTAGTTCCGACCAGCCCATTACAGTTGAAAACCAGTTCAAACCGGTTTATTCCATGAAGATTTAATGTCTTAAATCGTTACTGGACAGGTTTAAACCGGTTTCAAGAGGTTCAGACTGGTTGAATCCGGATCAAACCGGTGCCATCCGGTTCAAACCAGTACCGACCAGTTCATTCTATTGAAAACTAGTTCAAACCAGTTCCATCCATGCCGATGTTATGTCTCAAATCGTTATTGTACAGCTTTTAACCAGTTTTAAGCGATTCAGACCGTTTCAATCCGGATCAGACCGGTACCATCCGGTTCAAACCAGACGAGTTCATTCTGGTTTAAAACCAGTTCACACCGGTTTATTCCATGCCAATTTTATGTCTTTAATCTTTAATAGACTTTTTTAACCGGTTTTAAGCAGTTCAATCCGGTTCAATACGGTTCAAACCAGTTCCAACCAGGTCATTCTGGTTGAAAACCAGTTCAAACCGGTTTATTCCATGCCGATTTTATGTCTTAAATCTGTATTGGACTGGTTTTAACCGGTTTTAAGCGGTTCAAACCGGTTCAATCCAGATCACACCGGTTCCATCTGGTTCAAACCAATTCCGATCAGTTCATTCTGGTTGAAAACCGGTTCAAATCGGTTTATTCCATGCCGATTTTATGTGTTAAATATTTGTTGCACAAGTTTAATTGGTTTTAATCGGTTCGAACCGGTTGAATCCGGTTCAAATCGGTTCCATCCGGTTCAAAGCAGTTTCGACTAGTGCATTGTGGTTGAAAACCGTTTCAACCCGTTTTATTCAATGTCGTTTTAATCTGAAAAATCGTTAATTGACAGGTTTTAACCGGTTTCAAGCGGTTCAGACTGGTTCAATCCGGTTCAAACCGGTTGCATCCGGTTCAAACCAGTTCCGACCATTTCAGTCTGATTGAAAACTAGTTCAAACCGGTTTATTCCATCCCGATTTTATATCTTAAATCGTTATTCGACAGGTTTTAACCAATTTTAAGCTGTTCAATCCAGTTCAATCCGGCTTTATCCAGTTCATTCTAGTTTTCGACAACTTCAACCCGGTTAATTCCATGCCAATTTTTTTGTCTTAAATTGTTATTGTACAGGTTTTAAACGGTTTTAAGCTTGTCATACCGGCTCAATCTGGTTCAAACCGGATCCATCTGGTTCAGACCAGTTCCGACCAGATCATACTGGTTGAAAAACAGTTCATACCGGTTTAATACGTACCGATTTTATGTCTTAGATCATTATTGGACAGGTTTTAACCGGTTTTAAGCGGTTCAAACCGGTTCAACGCGGTTCATGCCGGATCCATCCAGTTCAACCCAATTACGACGAGTTCATTCTGGTTGAAAACCAGTTCAAACCGGTTTATTACATGCCGATTTTTTGCCTGAAACCGTTATTGGACAGGTTATAACCGTTTAAAGCGGTTCAAACCTGTTCAGTCAGGAACATTCCTGTTCCATCCGGTTCAAACCGGTTCCGACCAGTTCATTCTAGTTGAAAACCAGTTGAAACCGGTTTATTGCATGCCGATTGTATGTCTGAAATCGTTATTGGAGTGGTTTTAATCGGTTCAGACCGGTTCCATCCGTATCAAACCGGTTCCATCCGGTTCAAACCAGTTCCGACCAGTTCTTTCTGGTTGGAAACCGGTTCAACCCGATTTGTTCCATGTCTATTCTATGTCTGAAATTGTTATTGGGCAGGTTTTAACCGGTTTACAGCAGTTCAGACCTTTTTAATACGGCTCAGACCGGTTCCATCCGGTTCAAACCAGTTCCGACCAATTCATTCTGTTTGAAATCAACTTCAAACCGTTTTATTCGATGCCGATTTTTTTTCCTTAAATCGCTATTGGGCAGGTTTTAAACTCTTTTAAGCTTTTCACACCGGTCAAATCTGGCTCAAACCGGCTCCATCCGGTTCAAACCAGTTCCCACCAGATCACTCTGGTTGAAAACCAGTCCAAACCGGTTTATTCCATTCCGATTTTTTGCCTTAAATTCGTTAATAGACAGGTTATAACCAATTTTAAGCGGTTCAATATGGTTCAATCCGGATTAAACCGGTTCCATCCAGTTCAAACCTTGTCCGAGCAGTGCATTCTGGTTGGAATCCGGTTCAACCCGGCCTATTCCATGCCGATTTGATGTCTAAAATCCTTATTGGACAGGTTTTAAGCGGTTCAAACCGGTTTGATCCGGTTCAAACCGGTTCTGTCGGGTTCAAACCAGCTCCTACCAGTTCATTCTGATTCAAAATAAGTTGAACTCGGTTTATTTCATGCCGATTTTATGTCTTAATTCTTTATTGGACAGGTTTTAACCGGTTTAAGATGTTCAAACCGGTTGAATACTGATCAAACCATTTCCATCAGGTTCATACCAGTTCCGACCAGTTCATTCTAGTTGAAAACCAGTTGAAACCGTTTTATTCCATGCCGATTGGATGTCTTAAATCGTTATTGGACAGGTTTTAATCGGTCTTAAGCGGTGGAAAGCGAATCAATCCGAATCAAACCGGTTCCATCCGGTTGAAACGAATTTCGACCAGTTCATTCTTTTTGGAAACCTGTTCAAACCGGTTGATTCCATGCGGATATTATGTCTGAAATCGTTATTGGACAGGTTTTAACCGGTTTTCAGCGGTTCAGGCCGGGTTAATACGGCTCTAACCGGTTCCATCCGGTTGAAACCAGTTCCGACCAGTTCATTCTGGTTGAAAGACTCTTCAAACCGGTTTATTACATGCCGATTTTTTGTCTTAAAGCGTAATTGGACATGTTTTAAGGGGTTTTAAGATTTTCGTACCGGTTCAGTCTGTTTGAAACCGGTCCCATCCGGTTCAAACCAGTTCCGACAAGTTCATTCTAGTTGAAAACCATTTCAAACCGGTTTATTCCATGCCGATTTTATGTCTTAAAGCTTTACTGGACAGATTTTAACCGGTTTTAAGGTTCAATGCGGTTCAAACCGGTAGCATCCGGTCCAAACCAGTTACGGCCAGTTCATTCTGGTTGAAAACCAGTTCAAACCGGATCAGTCCATTGCGATTTTATGTCTTAAAATCGATAATGGAATGGCTTTAACCGGTTGTAAGCGGTTCAAACCGGTTCAATACGGTTCAAACCTATTCCATACGGTTCAACCCAGTCCCGACTATTTCATTATGCATGGAAACCAGCTCAAACTGGTCTATTCCATGCCGTTTTTATATCTTAAATCGTTAGTGGACAAGTTTTATAAGGTTTTGAGCGGTTCAAACCGGTTGAATACGGATCAAACCGGTTCCATCCGGTTGGAACCAGTTCCGACTAGTTCATTCTATTTAAAACCAGATCAAACCGGTTAATTCCATGCCGATTTCATGTCTTGATACGTTGCTGGTCTCGTTTTAACCGTTTTAAGTGGATCAAACCGGTTCAATCCGGATGAACCGTCTCAATCCGCTTAAAACCAGATCCGACCAGTACATTCTGGTTGAGAACAGGTTCAAAACGGTTTATTCCATGCCGATTTTATGTTTAAAATTGTTATTACACAAGTTTTAACTGGTTTTAAGCGGTTCAAGCCGGTTCAAACCGGATCAAACCGGTTCCTTCCGGTTCAAACCACATCCGACCCGTTCATTCTAGTTGAAAACCAGTTCAAACCAGTTTATTAAATGCCGATTTTATATCTTAAATCGTAATTAGAGACCTTTTTGCATTTTCATGCGGATCAAACCGGTTCAAGCCGGTTCGATCCGGTTCAAACCAGTTCCAACCAGTTTATTTTCGTTTAGAACCAGTTCAAACCGGTTTAGTCAATGCCGATTTATGTCTTAAATCGTTATTTGACAGGTTCTAAAAGGTTTTAAGAGGTTCAAACCGGTTCAATCCGGATTGAACCGGTTTGATCCGGACTGAACCGGTATGAACCGCTGACGACCAGTTAAATCCTGTGCAATGACGATTAAAGACATAAAATCAGCATGGAATAAAGCGGTTTGAACTGGTTTTCAACCAGAATGAACTGGTCGGAACTGGTTCGAACCGGATGGAACCAGTTTGAACCGGACTGAAACGGTTTGAACCTCTTAAAACCGGAGAAAACCTATCCAGCATTTAATAAACTGGTTTCCACTTGTTTTCAAACATAATGAAATGGTCGGAACTGGTTTGAAAGGGATGGAACCTGTTTGAACCGGGTCGTACCAGTTTGAACCGGTTCAAACCGGTTAAATCCGGTCCAGTAGCGATTTAAGACATAAAAATAAACTGGTTTGAACTGGTTTTCAACCAGAATGGACTGGTCGGAACTTTTATGAACAAGATGGAACCGGTTTGATCCGGATTGAACCGATTTGATCAGCTCAGAACCGGTTAAATCCGTTCCGAGAACGATTTAACACAGAAAATCGGAATGGAAGAAACCCGTTTGAACCGGTTTTCAAACAGAATTCACTGGTCAAAACTGGTTTGAACCGGATGGAACCGGACTGATTCGGATTGGACCGGTTTGAACAGCTTGATACCGTATTCAAACGTGTCTAATAAATATTTCATATATAAAATCGGCATGGAATAAATCGTTTTGAACCGGTTTTCAAGTAGAATGCACATTTCGGAACTGGCTTGAACCGAATGGAACCGGATTGAACCTCTTAAAACCGGTTAAAACCTGTTCACTAACGATTTAAGGCAAAAAATCGGCATGGAATAATCAGATTTGAACAGGTTTTCAACTAGAATGAACTGGTCGGAAATGGATTCAACAGGATGGAACCAGTTTGATCTGGACTGAACGGTTTGAACAGCTTAAAAGCGGTTAAAACCTGCACAGAAAAGATTTAAGACATAAACTCGGATTGGAAAAAACCGGCTTGAACTGTTTTTCAACCAGAACGACCTGGTCTGAATTGATCTCAACCGGATGGAACCGGTTTCAACCGGATTTAACCGCTTAAAACCAGATGAAACCTGTCCAATAAAGATATGAGATATATTCTCGGCATGGAAGATACCGGTTTGAACTTGTTTTCAATGAGAACGAAATGGTCGGAACCGGTCTGAACCGGATTGAACCAGTTTGAAGCGTTTGAAACCGGTTAAAAACGGACCAATAACGATTTAAGACTTAAAATCGGCTTGGAATAAACCGGTTTGAACTGGTTTTCAACCAGAATGAACCGGTAGGAACTGTTTTGAATCGGATGGAACCGTTTTCAACAGGATTGAACCGGTTTGAACCGCTTAAAACCGGTTAAAACCTGCCCAATAACGATTTAAGACATAAAATAGGCATGGAATAAATCAGTTTGAACTGGGTTTCAACCAGAATGAACTGGTCGAAACTCGCTTGAACTGGATGGAACCGGGTTCAAGTGGATTGAACCGGTATGAAAAAGTTAAAACCGGTTAAAACCATTATAATATACATTTAAAACAAAAAAATCGGCATGGTATAACCGGTTTGAACTGGTTTTCAATCAGAATGAAGTGGTCGGAACATTTTTGAACCGGATGGAACCGGTTTGATCCAGATTGAACCGGTCTGAACCGCTTAAAACCGGTTAAAACCTGTCCAAGAATGATTTAAGACATAAAATCGGCATAGAATAAACCGGTTTGAACTGGTTTCCAACCAGAATCAACTGGTCGGAACTGATTTGAACCGGATGGAACCTGCTTGAACCAGATTTAGGCAGTATAAAGAACGTAAAACCGGGTGAAACTTGTCCAATAAAATTTTAAGGCATAAAATGTGTACGTAATAAATCGGTTTGAACTGGTTTTCAATCAGAATGAACTGGTCGTAACTATTTTGAACCGGATGGAACCGGTTTGAACCGGACTGAACCGGTTTGAATCGTACGACACCGGTTATAACCTGTCCAATAATGACTTAAGACTTAAAATCGGAATCGAATAAACGGTCTGAACTTGTTTTCAACCAGAATGAACTGGTCGGAAATGGTTTGAACCGGATGTAACCGGTTTGACCCGGACTGAACCGTGTGAACCCCTAATAATTGGTTAAAATCAGTCCAATAAAGATTTAAGACCTAAAGTCGGCATGGAATAAAACGGTTTGCACTGGTTCTCAACCAGAATGAGCTGGTCAGAACTGATTTGAACCGGATGGAACCGTCTTGAAATGGATTGAACCGGTTTTAGCCGCCTAAAACCGGTTAAAACCTGTAAAATAAAGGTTTGAGACAAAATCAGCATGGAATAAAAGGATTAAAACTGGTTTTCAACCAGAATGAAATGGTCGGAACTGGATTGAACGAGATGGAACCGGTTTTATCCGGATTGAACGGGTTTGAACAGCTATAAACCGGGTAAAACCTGTTCAAAAAAGATTTCAGGCATAAAAACATCATGAAATTAACCCGTTTGAACGTTTTTACAACCAGAATCAACTGGTCGGAAGAGGTTTGAAACGGATGGAACCGGTTTGGTCCAGATTGAAGCGGTTTGAACCGTGAAAAACGGTTAAAACCTGGCTAATAACGATTTAAGACATAAAATCGGCATGGTATAAACCGGTTTGAACCGGTTTTCAACCAGAATGACCTGGTTGGTACTGGTTAGAACCAAACGGAACCGGTTTGATCCGGATTGAACCGGTCTGAACCGCTTACAACCGCATAAAAACTGTCCAATAACGATTTAAGACATAAAATCGGTATGGAATAAACCGGTTTGAACTGGTTTTCAACTAGAATGAACTGGTCGGAACTGGCATGAACCAGATGGAACCGGTTTCATCCGGATTGAACCAGCTTGAACCGCTTAAAACCGGTTTGAAACTGTCCAATTACGATTTCAGACATAAATTCGACATCGAATACATCGGTTTGAATTTTTTTCACTAGACTGAACTGGTCTTAACTGGTTTAAACAGGATGGAACTGGTTTGATCCAGACTTTACCGGTATGAACCGCTTAGAAACGGTTAAAACATTTCCAATAAAGATTTATGACATAAAATCGCCATGAAAAAAAGGTTAGAACAAATTTCCAACCAGAATGAACTGGTCGGAACTGGTTTGAACCGGATGGAAACGCTCTGATCCGGATTGAACCGGTTTGAACCGCTGAACAAAGGTCAAAACCTGTCCAATAACGATTTAAAACATAAAATCGGCATGGGAAAAACCGGTTTGAGATGGTTTTCAACTAGAATGAACTAGTAGGAAGTTGTTTGAATCGGATAGAACCGTTTCGATTCGTATTATACCGGTCTGAACCGGTTGAAACCTGTTGAAGAACGATTTTAGATATAAAATCGAAATGGAATAAACCGGTTTGAACTGGCCTTCAACCAGAATGAACTGGTCGGATCTAGTTTCAACCGGATGGAACCGGTTTCATCTGGATTGAACCAGTTTGAACCACTTGAAGCCGGTGAAAACCTGTTCAATTAGGATTTAAGACATGACATCGGCATGGAATAAACCGGCTTGAACCGGTTTTCAAACCAGAATGAACTGGTCTTAAGTGGTTTCAACCGGATGGAACCGGTTTCATCCGGATTCAACCGGGTTGAACCGCTTAAAACCGACTAAAACCTGTCCAATAACGATTCAAGACATAAAAGCGGGATGGAATAAACCAGTTTGAGCTGGTTTTCAACCAGAATGAACTGGTCGGAACTGGTTTGAAACGGATGGAATGGCATTGAACCGGATTCAACCTCTTTGAACAGCTTACAACCGGTTAAAGCCAGTACAATATCGATATAAGACATAAAATCGGCATGGAATAAACTGGATTGAACCGGTTTTCAACCAGAATGAACTGGTCGGAAATGGTTTCAACCCGTTGGAATATATGTGATCCGGATTGAACAGGTTTGAACCGCTTAATACCAGTTAAACCCTGTCTAATCACGATTTCAGACATAAAATCGGCATGGAATAAACCGGTTTGAGATGGTTTTCAAAAGGAATGAACTGGTCGGAACCAGTTTGAACCGGATGGAACCGGTTTGATCCTGATTGAACCGGTCTGAACCGCTTGAAATCGGTTAAAGCCTGTCAAATAACGATTTAAAATGTAGAAACGGCATGGAACAAACCAGTCTGAACTGGTTTCCATGCGGAATGAACTGGTCGGAAATGGTTTCAACCGTATGGAATAGGTTTGAACCGGATTGAACCTGTTTGAAACGCTTACAACCGGTTAAAGCCAGTCTAATGTCGATTTAAGACAAAATCGGCATGGAATAAACCGGTTTGAACCGTTTGTCAACCAGAATGAACAGGTAGGAACAGGCTTGAACCGGATGGAAGTGGTTTGAACCGGATTAAATCAGTATGAAAAGCTTAAAACCGTGTAAAACCTGTCCGATGAGGATTTAAGACATAAAATCGGCATGGAATAAACCGGTTTGAGCTGGTTTTCAATCAGAATGAAGTGGCGAAAACTGGTTTGAACCGGATGGAACCGGTTTGAACCGCATTAAACCGCGTAAAACATGTCCAATAACGATTTAATGCGTAATAAACCAGTTTCAACTGGTTCTCAACAAGAATGATCTGGTCGGAACTGTTTTGAACCGGATGGAACCGGTTTGATCCGATTTGAACAGGTTTCAACCGGTTCAAACCGGTTGAAACCTGTTCAATAACGATTTAAGACATAAAATTGACACGGAATAAACAGGATTCAACCGGTTTTCAACCAGAATGAACTGGTCGGAACTAGTTTGAAAAGGATGGATGGGGCTTAATCCGGATTGAACCGGTCTAAAACGGAGGGAACCTGTCCAATAACGATTTAAAATATTAAAACGGTATGGAATAAACCTGTTTGAACTGGTTTCCATGGAGAATAAAATGGTCAAAACTGGTTTGAACCGGATGGAATGTTTGATCCGGACGAAACCTGTTTCAACCGCTTACAACCGGTCCAATATCGATTTAAGACACAAAATCGGCATGGAATAAACCGGTTTCAACTGCTTTTCAACCAGAATGAACTGGTCGGAACAGATTTGAACCGGATGGATCCGGTTTGAACCGGATTGAATCGGTATGATAGCTTAAAACCGGTTAAAACCCGTTCAATAAAGATTAAAGACATACAATCGGCATGGAATAAACCGGTTTGAGTTGGTTTTCAATCAGAATGAAGTGGTCGGAACGGGTTTGAACCGGATGGAACTGGTTTGAACCGGATTGAACCTGATTGAACCGCATTAATCCGCTTAAAACCTGTCCGATAACGATTTAAGGATCAAAATCGGCACGAAATAAACCGGTTTCAACTGGTTTTCAACCAGAATTAACTGGCCGGAATTGTTTTGAACCGGATGAAACCGGTTTAATCCGGATTAAACCGGTTTAAACCGCTTCAAACAGGTTAAAACCTGTCCAATAACGATTTAAGGCTTAAAACCGACATGCAATATACCGGTTTGAACTGGATTTCAACTAGAATTAACTGGTCGGAACCGGTTTGAACCGGATGGACATGGTTTGATTAGGATTGAACCGGTCTGAACCGCTTTAAATCTGTTTAAACCTGTCCAATAACGATTTAAGACATAAAATCGGCATGGAATAAACCGGTTTGAACCGGTTTTCAACCAGAATGAACTGGTCGGAACTTGCTTGAACCGGTTGGAATAGGTTTGAGCTGGTTTGAACCCGTTTGAACCGCTTACAACCGGTTAAAGCCCGTCTAATATCGATTTAAGACATAAAATCTGCATGGAATAAACCGCTTTGAACTGGTTTTCAACCAGAATGAACTGGTCGGAACAGGTTTGAACCGGATAGAACCGGGTTGATCCGGATTGAACCTGTTTGAACCGCTTAAAACCGGATAAAACCTGTCCAGTAACGATTTAACAGATAAAATCGGCATGGATTAAATCGCTTTGAACTGGTTTTCAACTAGCATGACCTGGTCGGAACTGGTTTGGACCGGATGGAATTCGTTTGAACCGAATTGAACCTCTATGAATCGCATGAAACCGCTTTAAACCTGTCCACTAACGATTTATGGCATAAAATCAGCATGGAATACATCAGTTTGAACTGGTCTTGAACCAGAATGATCTGGTCGGAACTTTTTTGAACCGGATGGAACCGGTTTGAACCGCAGAAACCGTTTAAAACCTGTCCCATAAGGATTTAAGACATAAAATCGGCATAGAATAAACCGGACTGAACTGGATATCAACTAGAATGAACCGGTCGGAACTGGTTTGAACCGGATGGAACGGTTTCGTCCAGATGAAACCGGCTTGATCCGCTCAAAACAGGTTAAAACCTGTCCATTAACGATTTACGACTTTAAATAGGGATGGAATAAACCGGATTGAACCGGTTTCAAACCAGATTGAACTGGTCAGAGCTTGTTTGAACTGGATGGAACCGGACTGATCCGGATTGAACCGGTGTGAACCGCACGGAACCGCTTGAAACCTGTCCAATAGCGATTTGAGGCATACATTCGGCATGGAATAAACCGGTTTGAACTGGTTTTCAACCAGAATGAACTGGTCGGAACTGTTTTGAACCGGATGGAACCGGTTTGATCGGGACTCGACCGGTTTGAACCGCTTAAAACCGGTTAAATCCAGTCTTATAACGATTTAAGACATGAAATCGGCATGGAATAAACCGGTTTGAACTGGATTTCAAATAGAATGAACTGGCCGGAACTGGTTTGAACCGGATGGAACCGGTTTGATCCGGATTGAACCGGTGCAAACCGCTTGAAACCGGTTAAAACCTGTCAAACAAGGATTTGAGACATAATATCAGCAAAGAATAAACCGTTTTGAATCGGTTTTCAACCAGAATGAACTGGTCGAAACTGGCCTAAACCGTATGGAACCTGTTTAATCCAGATTGAACTGGTTAGAACCGCTCAAAACCTGTTAAAACCTGTCCAATAACGATTTGAGACTTAAAATCCACATTGAATAAACCGGTTTGAATTGGTTTTCAACTAGAATGAACTGGTTGGAACTGGTTTTAACCGGATGGAACCGGTTTGAACCGGTTTGAACCGCTTAAAACCTTTTAAAACTTGTCCAATATAGATTTCAGACATGAAATCGGCATGGAATAAATCGGTTTGAACCGGTTGTCTAGCAGAATGAACTGGTCGGAACTGGTCGGAACTGGTTTGAACCGGATGGAACCGGTTTGATCCGGATTAAACAGGTTTGAACCGCTGAAAAACGGTTAAAACCTGTCCAATAATGATTTAAAATATAAAAACGGCATGCAATCAACCAGTTTGACCTGGTCACCATGCAGAATGATCTGGTCGGAACTGGCTTGAACCGGATGGAATAGGTTTGAACTTGTTTGAACCTGTTTGAATCGCTTACAACCAGTTAAAGCCCGTGCAATATCGATTTAAGACATAAATCGGCATGGAATAAACCGGTTTCAACCTGTTCTGAAAGAGAATGAACTGGTCGAAACTGGTTTGAACCAGATTGAACCTTGTTTGAAGCTCATGAAACCTCTTAAAACCTGTCTAATAACGATTTAAGACATAAAGTCGCAATGGAATAAACCGGTTTCAACTGGCTTCAACGAGATGCAAACTGGTAGGATCTGGTTCAAATCGGATGGAACCGATTTCATCCGGATTCAACCGGTTTGAACCTCTTAAATCCGGTGAAAACCTGTCCAATAACGATTCAAGACAAAATATCGGCATGGGATAAATCGGTTCGAGCTGGTTTTCAACTAGAATGAACTGGTGGGAACTGATTTGAACCGGATGGAACCGGTTTGGTCCGGATTGAACAGATTTGAACCGCATAAAACAGGTCAAACCTGTCCAATAACGATTTGAGACATAAAATCAGCATGGAATAAACCAGATTGACCTAGTTTTCTACCAGACTGAACTAGTCGGAACTGGTTTGAACTGGATGGAACCGGTTTGACCCAGATTCAACCGGTTTGAACCACATGAAACCGCTTAAAGCTTGTAAAATAACGATCTAAGGCATAAAATCGGCATGGAATAAAGCACTTTGAACTGGTTTTCAACTAGAATGAACTGGTCGGAACTGGTTTGAATTTGATGGAACCGGTTTGATTCGGATTGAACCTGTATGAACCGCTTAAAACCGGTTAAAACCTGAACAATAACGATTGAAGACATAAAATCGGCATAGAATGAACCGGATTGAACCCGTTAACAACCAGAATGTACTGGTCGGATCTGGTTTAAACCGGATGGAACCGGTTTGAACCGAACTGAACAGGTTTTAACCTCATGAAAACGATTAACTATTTAAGGCATCAGATCGGCATGGAATAATTCCGATTTGACGTGGTTTTCAACCAGAATGAACTGATCGGATCTGGTTTGAACCGGATGCAACCGTTTTCATTCGACTGAACCGGTTTGAACCACTTAAAACCGGTTAAAACCTGTCGAATAACGATTTAAGACATAATTTCGGCATGGAATAAACCGGTTTGAAGTGATTTCCAACCAGAATGAACTGCTCGGAACTAGTTTGAATCGGATGCAACCGGTTTGATCCGGATTGAACCGGTGTGAATCGCTTGCAACCGGTTAAAACCTGTCCAATAAATATCAAAGACATTAAATCGGCATGGAATAAACCGGTTTGAATTGGTTTTCAAGTAGAATGAACTGGTCGTAGCTTGTTTGAAGCTGATGGAACCTCTTTGAACCGGATTGAGCAGGTTTGAACCGCATGAAACCACTTAAAACCGATCCAAAAAATGATTTAAGGCATAAAATCGGCATGGAATAAACCGGTTTGAGGTGGTTTGCAATCAGAATAAAGTTGCCGGAACTGGTTTGATCCGGATGGGACCGGTTTGATCCTGATTGAACCGGTTTGATCCGCATGAAACCGCTAAGAATCTGTCCAGTAACTATTTAAGGCATAAAATCGGCATGGAATAAACCGGTTTGAACTGGTTGTCAACCTGAATGAACTAGTCGGATCTGGTTCAAACCGGATGGAACTGATTTCATCCAGATTGAACCGGTCTGAACCACTTAAAACCGGTTAAGACCTGTCGAGTAATAATTTAAGACATAAAATCGGCATGGAATAAACCAGTTTCATTTGGTTTCCTTCCAGAATGAAATGGTCGGATCTGGTTTGAACCGGATTGAACCGGTTGGAACCACTGAAAACCGGTTAAAACCTGTCATATACCGATTTAAGACATAAAATCGGCATGGAATAAACTGTTTTCAACTGGTTTCCAACCAGAATGAACTGGTGGGAACTGGTTTGAACCGGATGGAACCAGTTTCATCCGGAGTGAACCGTTTTCTACCGGTTGAAACCGGTTATAAACCTGTCCAATAACGAATTTAAGACATAAAATCGGCATAGAATAAACCGGTTTGCACTGGTTTTCAACCAGAATGAACCTTTCATAACAGGTTTAAACCGGATGGAACAGGCTTCAACCGGATTGAATCGGTTTGAACCGCATGAAACCGCTTAAAACCTGTTCAATTTCGATTTAAGGCATAATAACGGCATGGAATAAACCGGTTTGAACCGGTTTACGACTAGAATGAACTGGTCTTAACTAGTTAAACCGGATGGGACTGGTTTGATCCGGATTTTACCGGTTCGAACGGTTTAATACCTGTTAAAACCTGTCCAATAAAGATTTATGACAGAAAATAGGCATGGAAAAAACCGGTTTGAACTGGTTTTCAACTAGACCGAACTGGTCGGAACAGGTTTGAACCGGATGGAACCGGTTTGATCCGGATTGAACCGGATTGAACCGGTTGCTACCGGTTAAAACCTGTCCAATAACGATTTAACACATAAAATCGGCATGGCATAAAACGGTTTGAACCGGGTTTCAACCAGAATGAACTGGTCGGATCTGGTAAGAAGCGGATTGAACCGGTTTGAACCACTTGAATCCCGTTAAAACCTGTCCAATAACTATTTAAGACATAATATCGGGATGGAAAAAACCGGTTTTGAACCGGTTTTCAACCAGAATGAACTGGTCGGAACTGGTTTGAACCCGATGGAACCGGTTTGATCCGGATTGAACCGGTTTGACCCGCTCAAGACCGGTTAAAACCTGTCCAATATTGAGTTAAGACATGAGATCGGTATGGGATAAACCGGTTTGAACCTGGTTTCAACCAGAATGACCTGGTCGGAACTGGTTTCAACCGGATGGAACCGGTTTCATCCCCATTCAACTGGTTTGAACCGCTTAAAACCGGTTAAAACCTGTCCAATAACGATATAAGACATAAAATCGGCATGGAATAAATCAATTTGAACTTTTTTGGAACTAGAATGAACTGGTCGGAACTGGATTGAACCGGATGGAACCGGTTTTATTCGGATTGAACCGGTTTGAACCGCTTAAATCCGGTTAAAACCTGTCCAAAAACGACTTACTATATAAAATCGGCTTTGAATAAACCAGCTTGAAAAGTTTTTCAACCGGAATGAACTGGTCGAAAGTGGTTTGAACCGGATGGAATAAGTTTGAACCGGATTGAACCTGTTTGAACCGCTTAAATCCTGTTTAAAGCCAGTCCGATATGGACTGAAGACATAAAATCGGTATGGTATAGACCGGTTTGAACTAGTTTTCATCCAGAATGAACTGGTCGGAACTGGTTTGAACCGGATGGAACCGGTTTGATCCGGATTTAACCGGTTTTAACCGCATGAAACCGCTCATAACCTGTCCAGTAACGATTTAAGGCATAAAACCGGCATGGAATAAACCGGTTTGAACTGGTTTTCAACCAGAATGAACTGGTCGGAACTGGTTTGATCCGGTTGGAACCGGTTTGATCCGGATTGAACCGTTTAAAACCGGTTGAAACCTTTCCAATAAAGATTTAATACATAAAATCGGCATGGAATAAACCGGTTTGAACTGGTTTTCAACTAGAATTAACTGGTCGGAACTGTTTTGAACCGGATGGAACCTGTTTGATCCGGATTAAACCGGTTTGAACTTCTTAAAACCGGTTTTAACCTGTCCTATAACGATTTAAGAGATAAAATCGTCATGGAATAAACCGGTCTGAACCGGTTTTCAGCCAGAATGAAATGGTCGGATCTGGTTTAAATATCAATACATCGGTCAAATGCTGTACATATATTCCAGCAGTGCCCTTTTTAGGAAAGTTTCATTCTAACTTTTCGAATGTGCCAATGAATCAAAAATCGACGAACTCCAATCAAACCAATCTTTTCATACATACACATGTCGCTACTAATCAACAGCTTTCGGTAAAACAACTAAGATTTAATTTAAGTCGCATGAATTGGTGGAGACAGACAAAGTGGAGAACTAATCGTGATGAAAAGAAGACACGCTTAAAAACCAAAAGTGTATACATTTACAGGATAACATTCGATCTGATGGATTGATACCTAGTATCGTTAGTGGTAAAGCAAAAGTTATTATGCGCTGATTTAAAACGAAGATCATCTCAGGTGGACTCTATTAGCTGTATTTTCAATGCACCGCAAATGTCACATCCATCTGTGAAAAAGGCGATAAAATACTGGAGTATTTTTATTTTGTTATATCTGCATTTTGTTATCGACATACTACATTCTTGCTTTGATGGATGAATTGAATGACGTATGGTTTCTATTGGTATCATGCCAATAGGATTTGGAAGTTTTCTGCGTAGCCATAAAGTAACAGCCTATTCTTTAAATCTCGAACATAATCGACATGATTTCAATTGACAAATCCCTGCACCTGTATGACCAATACTGCTGATGCTGAAAAATACTCGTTTTGTTTGCAAGAACATCTATACAACAGCACTAATTCTGTGGTACATTTAACTTCGTGGATATTCGATATGGACAAAGATATGAAATTACATGCTAATCTCCAACGAATATTTCACATAACCTTTGCATAGATAAGGAACATAAGACTTTCTATTTGACCATGATAAATCCATGGTAATGACAATGGACATTTCTACATTGTCTTATCTTTGTGATAAAACGAATTTAAAGCCATGCTTTCAAGAATGCAACAAAAGGAAATTTGCCGAGTTTTACAACTACCACCACCACCACCACCTCCCAAGAAAACTAAATCAACCAAGTATTGAAAAATGCTATCCTATCTCAAGTCATCTTTCAGAATAGAGTTCTTTTTTTAAATCCTTTATTATGGATCGAAACAACTATATGAGTTACTTTGAAAATAAATCCCCTGAAACGCTACATGATTTAAACCTGTGTGATAAACATTTACATAACGCTAATGAGGTAAACGTGATATGGTTTGCATAACTTGTATAGGTGTGCTTGATAATTTGTACGTCTGTACGCAATGCTTTCCCTCCATTTACCTCGGCTTTGAAAAATTAAAAACAAAGAACAAGTTGGGGGTAAATTTTAGTCTTAGAAATGCAGAATAACAAATGTATTTGTGTTGTTCTTTGAAGAGCTTCACCGACTAAAATTTAAATAAACAAACACTTCCTGTGATAATGAAAACTCCTCGCCCACCAACAATCGAGCCTTTAAATCAGGTATTATTTTACATATTATTGTTATTTACAGTGAAACATTTCATTTTAATTGGATATTGGCTTTAATTCAAGAGGAAGCTCAAAGTTGCTTGCTTAAATAGTGTATAATATTCGAAGCATTCCGAAAGAGCATTCCTAAAGGGCTGCAATAATGGTTGCTTTCTATAGTGACATCTTGCTTATATAAAATATAACAAGCAAACATAAAGGCCACTATGCCCCTCATTAGAAGAAAGTAGTTTGTAGTTATTTACGGGCCGAGTCAAATTATAGGAATTGAAGCCGATTGTGTTATGATGACCAAAAGAAGGATTAGTACTCAGACTGAATGGATTGTCAATCAAAGTACGTCATGTTAAAATCATCTCTTGCGTTTCAACCGATACCTCTATTTCATCTCATTTCTTTCATTTTTAATCTATTTGTTTTATTCTTTAACGAATAGTTGACATGGAAATATGCATATAAAGTACAGATAAATGATGTTTTAATACATAAAAATACATAAAACTGGATCTTAAAGATACATATTTTTTTGATGAAGACCTTTTTAAAAAAACGGAATCTAAAAAAGACGAACTATTGTCAAGCCAACTTAAAAAGTTACAGAATTTACAGAGAGAGAAAAACAATTTTCCGGGACAACGAGAAACATCATCATCGAAAATTACTAGAGATAAATCAAAAGGATAAATAAAAAAGATATATTCAACAACCAAATGAATCAGCAGAGGATATTAACTTCATAAATGTCAAAAATAAACGTGCAGGAACTAAGAATCACGCACGGAATAAACAACGACCAAGAAATGAAAATGAAATGGAGCAAGCATCGCCAACATCAAGAAGAACATATCAACCAAATCACACAGAAAAAACAATAATAGACCCATGCAAAACAATTCCAGGAATGATCAAACAAGAAAGGCACACAAAGGGCAGATGCAGTAAAAAGAATGGGGCGAAGAAAATTACACAGGAATCCAACATAACCGTAATAGCAACAATAAAAGACTAATGGAAACCCTAAAGGACCTGTTGCAGACAACACAAACAGAATAAAGAATAGGAGATTTATTAGAATACAAAACAAGAACATATGGAAGAGAGAAAAGAAAGAGAAAAGTAAGTCGAAAGAGGAAAAGAAACTGTGTTAAACCTTTCAAAGCGAATTCTGATAGTGATTACATTCTTCTAGGTAAGGGTTTATCATATTGTCCGAGAACCAAAGTGCATGATAATATTAATTTAGCAGAAGCATTTTTTAAATACACAAGATCATTAAAATTAAAAGAATTTTTCTCACAATCATGTACATATTCACGATATGAAAGTAGGTTTCATCTACAAAATAAGCCCTTTTTCAATAAAAAGAATCATCATTTACACCTTCTAGTGGACGAAATATTTACCTCGATTTTTATATTAAAGCAACTAAACAAGAAATTTTAAATAGAAGTCCTAAAAGAAAACATTTTACAAACATATCTAAAGAAGAACTATTTTTTGCGTACCTTATCACAAGACGAAAGTATTATTATTAAAAAAGCTGATAAGTCTAGCACCATAGTAATGAATAATGAGGATTATATTAAAAGAAGTAGAAAGACAATTAAATGATGAAGTATATTATACAAAACTTTCCTATAATCCTTCTGAAGAAATTAAAGCAAAAAATAAGCAAATGTGTTAATGAAATATACACAATTGCTCCATATATGACGAACTAGATATCTTCCCAAATATAATACGCAGACCTCAGTTTTATATTTTACCCAAAATACATAAACCTGTTGACAAGTCACTACCTTTAGGGTATCCAGGTAGACCAATTATTTCTACATGTAACTCAGTTACAAATACTATATCGCAATATATTGATCATATTTTACAACCACTGATGAAATCACTACCTTCATATGTCAAAGACACTTTTGATTTCATTACCAAATTGAAATCTTTACCAAAACAACTGAAAATTCATTCCTAGTTACACTTGATGTGGTTTCACTCTACACGAATATACCACACAATGATGGCATCGAAGCGTGCACATATTCTCTTGAAGAAAACGAATATACATGTATACTATCAAAAGAGCATGTTAGTGATTTGATAAAACTTGTGCTCGAAAATAACTTTTTCTCAGTTTGGTAATACAAACTATCTCCAAAATTTGGGAACAGCAATGGGTAGTCCAATGGCACCTTCTTATGCATCTTTGTTTATGGGGAAATTAGAAAATGACTTTCCAAATATACGCCTCTTAAAACCAGATGTTTGGTTAAGATTTTTAGACGATACATTTATGGTTTCGTTAGAAGACCATTATTATTTTATAGACTGTTTAAACAAATTACATCCAATAATAAAATTTACATTCAATGTGTCTAAAACTAAAGTATCATTTTTGGACGTAGAGGTCGTGAAAAATGAAAATAAATAATGACATCACTACCATGGTTCATGTTAAAAATACAAATATTCATCAATATGTTGAATATTCTTCATGTCATCCTAAATCATGTAAAAAAGGGATACCATATAGTCAAGCAAAAAGATATAGTAGAATTATTTCGGATGACCCTATTTATTAATCGTCTTTGACAGAGTTAGGTCAGCAATTTTTAAATAGAAATTACCCTATTGACATCTATAATACTGCTTTCCAAAAAGTATCTTCTCTTACACGACTTGAATCTTTACAATGTAAAATCAAAAATAGAAATGAAGATATCATTCCTTTTGTTATTTTTGAATATAATTTAAGTTTGCCTAATATAGGTAAGATTATCAATAAATATTGGGATTTATTAAAATTATCATGTAAAGCAAGTGTTAAATCGCTACACGAAAGCAAACCCACACTTGCTTATAAAAGGACTAAAAATATTAAAGATTTCCTAATTAATTCTAAACTAGATGAAACATCATATAAAAAGGGATCATCAACTAAATGAAATAGACCTAGATGTTCGCACTGTTCTTTTATTAATGAAAATACTTCTTACAATAGTAATAATACGAAAGAAACCTTTAATATGCGTTGTGATACTAATTGTGCAACATCAAATGTTATTTATTTGATCACATGCAAACAATGGGCATCCAATATATTGGACAAACCAGTCAACAAATATCTAAACGTATGAACCAACATAGATCAGACATAAAAAATTATATCGATCAATCATTTTCATCTCATGTTGCCGCACGTTTTAACAAGAGTTCCCATACATTGCAAGATTTTTCCTTTCAACGTATTGTTATAGCTGATTCTGAGATGGAACGTCTGGTAAAGGAAACCTATTGGATTCACCGTCTTAATACGGTATATCGAAAAGGTCTAAATTACAATTAGTTAAGAATATTTTTATATTATTCTAATTTACAGAACAACTTAACTAGCGAAAGTATAAATTAATATTATAAAATAAGTTTACTAATTCTTTAAAAATGAAAGGGCATTTTAAAATAAATTCTCAATATATTATGATTAATTATTTACAAAATACTTATTTATTTTATGATTATAAGTATTATGAACACCATAATATTTTATTACATAATTTGAGTTCAGATGAAATATTTAACATTCGTCAATAATATATCAAGGTATAATATATTATTTTAAAAAGAAATGTGCATTATCCATAATAAAAATATTAATAAAACTTTATCTCTCTCTCTCTCTCTCTCTCTCTCTCTCTCTCTCTCTCTCTCTCTCTCTCTCTCTCTCTCTCTCTCTCTCTCTCTCTATGTATATATATATATATATATATATATATATATATATATATATATAT